>CAKNWU010192557.1:0-12142 GCA_932072015.1 Andricus quercustozae | reverse complement strand
GAACTTGTGGCGAGTTGAAGACAAAAAATTCGTATTTTGCGATTGCCGAAAAAAGTAACATTTTCTGGATTATTTCGAAAACTAATGAAGTTATCACATTTCTTTATAGGACTAAAAATATGCGCAATAAAATTTCCTATTGGGATATGTTATTAAAAAATTAAAATTTGACCTGAAAAAAAAATATGACCCAGAGGCCAACTAAAACGACGGCGTTTCGGGCGTATCCCCTTTTGATCGCCAGCGGTTCAATTGATGAATTTTTCACTTAATTCCCTATATTAGTGTAATTTTTACTTACATTCAATTAATTATCAATAGCACTATGTACCATTTCTAATCTTAATGCTTGTTAATAATTTTTAATTCTTTTTGTTTAATTTTAGTTATTTTAATTTTTTTTAGAATTTTGAGTACCTTTTATATAAATTGATGATACGGCATTGCTATTTCTGTCTTTCTTAATGTTTCTCTTTCTCGTTTGAAAAATTGAGCAAAACGACAGTTTTTTCTCCGCTCTTTTCACAATGTTTGTTATAAAATTATTATTTCTGATTAAATTTTTTTGAACATACTATTGAAATTTAAATATCAACTTAAAGTTTAAAATATAAATAAAAATTTAACCTGAAAGGAAGATAACCTAAAGGTAAACATGTCATTTCCATTCCTTAACCTTTAACTTTTTTATTACACTTTTATAATTAAAAAATGTTTTATTTTACTTTTTGCACAATTTTTTATAGAACAATGGGAAAAGTAGAATTTATAACTATTTTATGCTGATGATAATGTTCATAGACTTCTCTTTTTAATTATCCTGATGAGGAAAACTATTCTTTTTCGAAACGTCGATGAAATGGAATAAAGGATCCAGCAAATGGATTCTTTTTGGTCTGAAGTATGTCATTCTTGCCATCTTTAACATTATATTTTATACATATCATTAGAAAAACTAAAACACGCGATTTTTAAAATTGCAAAATGGGTAGTTTGAGTAGAGTTAATTTAGCTACCGTGATCGTTCGAATTAAAACAAAAATTCACGTAGTAAAATATTACGTAAGAATGTTTTAACCCCTCCACCCCCGGGGTATGTTCATGTAGAGATTTTTCAAACCCCCCTCTCCCTCGGGACCCTTACGTAATTAATGAATGGCCCCTAACTCCTTCAGACGGGATAATTATAAACATCAGACCAATCCAATTCGAACCAAACCGTTTCATTCCGAAATTCATTCCGAGTGATTCCGACTGACTCCGCATGGACTTGTGTATCACTTCATTCCGAATGAGTGCGTCTGATACTGCAGGAGTTTTGTAAAATTTTAGTCAAAATCAATCCGCATGATTCCGAATTTTTTCAGAAAATTTATTCCGAATAAATCCGAATGATTAGCAAATTAAAAAAATTCCGAATTCACACACACACACATCAAAGGAGGAGGCGTATCAAGACCTTAAAAGGGAGCTGCAGCGACTGTACCATAATCATTCGATTAAAATCATTTTCCTTGTGATTCATGCTCTCGGAAGTGCGAAACGATTATTGATTCGTAACCTCAAAGCCATACCTACGTACCAAAAACATATCTACGTGCCAAAAACATGCTGACGCACTTGCGTGATGAATGCAGAAGGCCTTCATCCTTGGGTCACTCCGTACCCGCCAGACACAAGAGTTTTGCCGGCCTGTAATTCTGATTTCGTCGGGCCCTGTGGCCACCCTCGTGAAAATAAATACCAACTTTAGATTACGGTACAGGAAGGTATAGGTCTGTCTTTTCTGGTCGCCAGAAGACTACGATCATCCGACCTTCAGGTAACTCGTCTGTTGATACAGACGGCTATCCTTATATCAGAGAGAGAGAAGGTAGTGTCTATTTCTATGCCATAACAGTAATGCAGGTTCTTTTCACAATAGCATCCATCTCACGGTCGTGAGACGTGGCGATAGGTGTGATTTACCGCGGTTCTACTGGGAGCCAGTGTCATTTTCGTAGATGGCAATTGCTCTCAGTGGGACCCTACGGTGGTTGTTTAAACTATTTTCTTAAATTATTTGTATAAAACAATATCAATATAACAACAAGAAATATAAAGAAGAGACTATTAAAGAAAAATAATGAGGATATTGTGGATGCATATACACGTACCGGATAACTCTAGCTCATTCGGATTGATTCCGTGCCATTCCGAATTCGCTTCGAATAATTCCGCGCGGAATCCATTTGAAATGGTACGGAATCAATAGGAATGAGCTCGAATTATTCGGCGGATTCTCACGGAATGAAAATTATAATCTAATAAGTAAGGAATCATTCGAACTGAGTCCGAAATAGCACAGAATCATTCTGAATAAATTTCCGTCTTGCCATGGAGTCAGGCGTAATGGAATTTCATTTTTATACACTCGGAATCATTCGGACTGACAGTGGAACACAACGGAATCATTTGAATGAGCCCGCGTATTTTGCCGGATTCAGGCGGAATTAACATTTTATTCAGACTGGTGTGGAATCATTCTGATTGTAGTAAGGAATCATTCTGATTGATGTACGGCATCATTGAATGTCAATCGGAATGACATTGCGTTATCAGACGGATACAGGCGAAATGAAAAGTTCTTATATTCGGACTGGACTTAGCTTTCACTCCGAATGTCAGAATCAGTCGCCTTATTATCACAGAACGTGTAAAACGTCCGCCGCTTGGGAGCGTTCCACTGGGACCTGAGGGAAACATTCCGTTATTGTTATTTTTAACAACAATTATCTTGTTAACCGTAAGAGATAGGTAAAAATGGATGTCATTTTTGAATTTTGAGTACCGCATATACTACACTGTAATATGATATCCATATTGTTAAATGACATCGATTTTAACCTATTTGTAACAGTTTAAGCGATATTTATTGATAATAATAACAATAACGGAAATTTCTGTTTATAACGTTCCAGTCGGAAGTCCCTGGAACGTTCTCAAGCGGCGGAAATTTTACACGTTCCAGGAACGTTTCGTGCTATTAGGGCGAAAACAGATTTCGCAATCGTTCGTAGTCGAACGGAAAGATTCGGAGTTGTTTGGACTCAAACTGACTCAATTTCACTCCGAAACTTCCACCAGGTAAGTTCCGTGCAGCAATATTCGCATCCTTTCCTTAATCATACTTTTCAAGGTGTTAAGAACGTATAAACACATTGCAGGCACTGTACGAGATCATCATCCTCTGGGGAACCACAGCTTCTATGGGAGTCGCTTTTTATAGAATAAATCCAGTTGCTGGCTACTTGGTTGCTCCATATTTGGTATGGAACACACTTGCAGCCGCCCTGAACTATGTAGTAGACAAGGATAACAAACAATCCACACCAACGGCCGTCGAAGTAAAGAAAAAATAAGAGGATCGTAATGAGCCGAGTCTGTTTATAGTTAGTGTTTATTTTTGCATAAATTTTGTTAAGTTTTGCTACAGCTTTGTTATCTTTCGCAATCTTTATTGCACTCTTTTAATAAAGAATGATCTTTTGCATAAGAAAAATATCGATAATATGCGCGTATTTATTAATGAATATGAAATAAACGAAAGTCTCGTTCCATTACGAATACATTGCAGTATACAGGAATTTATATACAATCAGTTATTAAATCATATATACTAGTGTGAGTTAAACAGTATCCATTAGTGTTGATTTATATAAATTTTATAGTAGCTGTACCAGTTATTTACATTTAAATTGAAAGCAAGTACTATGTACGTCGCATTACCCTGACGATGAAACGGCACTGCAACGGCACTGGCGAACGGCACTGAGCCGCCAGTGCTGTTTCAGTGCCTGTTTTGGCCGATTTCGGCACCTAAACCGCACTGAGAGTGATGCGACGGTCCTATTGTATTCGTCACGTACCGGGCGGGCAGAGTGATTTACAGTAGTTGGCCGCCACCAACCGAACTCCTTTTTAAAATTTTCTTCAAATTATTAACACTTTTTTTAAGTGATGAATTTTCTCATTATATATATTTTATAATTATAAATTATATACTAATATACTATTTTAGAGTTGAATTAAAAAACGTTGTCTATTTTAGCGTATCTCATTCCATTTACGAAATACATTATATTCATTCCAATTTTAAACTTCTAAACAAAAAAATTAGATATCTGAAATTCTCGAAACCCGTAGATTCTGAATTTCTAACTTTCGCAGCGGTAATTTCAAAATGTTACCAATTTTAATTTTTAATCCTTTTCAGCTGGTCTACTTGGTAGCCTAGTCGCAGGTATAAAGGGAACTTTTGCAGGCATTTAAATCTGGAATCTGAGTACCTTTAAACGAGCAGCACTGATACAGCACTGGCCAGTGCCGTTTCAGTGCGGTTCAATCGGCAGGGTACCCATATAATTGATTTTTGAAGACCAGATATATTATTAGTCCAGTTTACTTTGAGGACCAGTCCCCTTCTTTGATTGCATCAAGGAAACGTAACATTTAGTAACGCAAATTTTGTGTTCCACATGTATACAATGAGAAACTGCTCTAAAACACTTGCATCATAAAAGTTGTATGATTCACTTTTGCTGTATTCACAAAAGAAAGAGGTCTCAATATTGCAAATTGCCGTTAAAATTACAAGCTAAGTTCATTAAGTTTTTACTTTTATGTTTACACAGTGTAAGCAGATTAGCCAAGAAGTCTTAAAAAACAACAATTATAGATATTTTTGACTGACCTGGTAAACGAATTAAGATATATCGTCAGAAAAATTAAACAAATGTAGATTAATAAAAATGCATTCATATAGGAAAATACAGTATATTTGATTTATAAAAATCATTTATGTTTTAATGACAAGTTAATGCCCACTGCTGAGAAAATTTCAAACCACAAATTTTACAAACTCGGTTTCGTTTGATGTTTGCAACTACACGGAAAGAAATGTTGGGCGACTGCGGAACTTATACGTATCGCTGCTGAGCTAAACACACGAGCGCCAGCGCGCCCTATCTTCAAGACGTCTACTCTCTTACATTAGTTTGAGTACGCTGCGATCCAACAGAGGGGTGAACGACGCGCCAAACTTTTGGGACAACAACAGACCCAGAATTCAGTAAGACAGTTGCATTATTTTCTGGAGACGTGGTTGATTTCATGAAAACTTTCGATTTTAATAAGGTCTTTCTTTTTAATTCCAAGCATAGAAATGTAGAAGACGGATCGACTACTGTAGCACGTTTACGTTCTCTCGTTTGGGACAGCAGTAATCCCAGATATAAGGGAGCAACGTTGTACCACATTTTAAGGCCGCCGCTGCACAAAAAATGGCGCTGCTGTCGCGTTAAAATCGTGGTTGTGTTGCCCTACTGGGCATCACACAAGGGAATAAATAAAATAAAACAATTAACTGGAATTTTCAGCCTGCAGTGTTGCATATATATATATATATATATTTAAACTCACACCCTTTATTTACCTGAATTACACAAATTGTATCTTAAAGTAAAAATTAAATAAAAATATTTTATTCGAAACCACCATGTTATGAGCCTATAACGAGCTTAGAAAAGTGAGCGTTAGATAGCCCTTTAATGAACTGTGCAGCTAGTGGCAGATAATTAGTTCCGAACGCCGCCGCACAGTCAGATAACTAATTTCACAAATGGCCATTGAATAACTCACAATGTATTTTCTTATTTTACTGTTGCCCCACATCAATCGTATTTTTTTATCTAGAACAATAGAATCCGTGAAATCCTCTATTATCTGCAATTACGTGGCAAAAAAAAACCATCATCAAAAAACATTCACTTCGTGTGACATTCTCGCACCATTTCGATAAAGCGCAAAGGATTATCTAACGCTCACTTTTTAGGGGACTCAACAGTCTCGTAACATGGTGGTTTCGAATAAAATATCATACATCATTTGTAGGGTTACACACGTCTTTACGTGGAATTTAATCTTCCTGTGAACATTGAGCTCCTCATGTAAAGACTTGCCTAACCCTACTTGTGATATAATATACTAATAATATTATTTATGGCGTATAGAACATAAAGAAGTAATACATATGTGACCGTCTGCGAAGAAAGGGACCGAATGCGCGGTTCCTTCATTTTACAGGACGAGCGATTGAAGAGGCGTTCCAATGCAGGAACTCCAGAAGAGGGCCTCACTTAGCAGATTAATATCAATTCGAATTTTTCGCGGGCTTTTATGAAAATTGGCGATCTCTAACGAAAAGCGTCGTGTTCCTGCATAATTATCAAGAGGAATGAATGCTCGAGGATCCGACAGAATAAAACAGTGAATTATGATATATAATCACAGGCTAATTTTTCCTAACCGAGCTCAGTCGGTAAAGAAACTTTCCGCAGAACCCATTTATAAAGTTGTCGGTAAGGTAGATCGCCAGGGCAGGGCATGTAGACTTCCTCCAGTGGTCCCATCTAGCGGACACTTTTGGTACTAAACCATCGAAATTTATCGACCTCATATTACAAAAAGTGGACATAGAGATATTTCATCCACGTTTCTACAATATTTCATGCCATATTGCTGATATGGCATGAATGATACTTGAACTTTTACTTTATAAGTGTATTTTTCGATCAAGTATTGTTTTTCATTATTTTACAATCATGATTTGTTATGGACAATTGATTTGAGAATTTAATCATTTTAAATGAGCGCGCCAACAGTAAGCAAAACGGTTACTGAAACGACGCACACGCATGCGCTCGTTCCTAAAAGAAGGTGCTTCATTAACAGTTCATTTATAGTTCAAAATGTTCGAAAATTTCAAAGATTGAGTACAATTTTTTTGTAATGAAACCTTCTTATATTTCGGAAAGATTTGTGTGTTGGGAGTTTTTATAATAAATTTGGTTAATACTTTATTAACTACAAAGTGAACTCAGCTTTTCATCATAGCCACAAAATTAGGAGCATGGTATAGTTTGGAGTTCGTCTTTTACGGCTGTTATCCTTACATAGCGGCCTCAAACGTGGCAGGTGACAACAGTCGCAGACATTTTCTTACAATGCGATAGGTGTTTAATAAAAACTCCTTCTGAGCTGCTGCCAGTACCCTACTGACTCTTTAATGTTCAAGATGTTCAGTGCTGAAAATTCCTGTACAGGAACCTGGGCAGGAACCTGACAGGTTCCTTTGGATGTTCCCTTGGCCTGAATTTTAACATCACAAGTGAGGAAAGTGCATTACTCCATCTAGATGCTTCACTTCTGAAAGCCGAAGTGAAAATGCACGGAAATTTTCACAGGGATGTAGAAAAACAGTCATCAGGGCTAAATTTAGGTACAGAGGGTTTCATTTTCGCATGACAGGACGGTGTCATCCCAAGCGAACCGAATGAACGGAACGGATACGCTACAGCGTATCCTATTAGTATCCACATCGTAATCTCTCCGTATCATGCAGATTTGGTATATTTATAAAACTTCAAGCAAAGAGTCATGTGGTACGGAAGGAAACGCTTGCTTGTAGTCAATGTACGCCATGTGAAAGTTTATTTCATGTTTACGAGCTTACGTCATGACAACAGCGTCTATGGTAACTAGATCTTTACTGACCCGCGAGTTTTTACAACATCCTTTTTGTTCTTCTCTTAGCATGTCATTCTCGTCGCAGTGAGAATATGCCTTATCTGCAATGATGGCTTTAAGACATTTATAACTTGTTGGAAGACAGACACTCGATCTAAATTCAGATGGTTTTTGAGCGTTAGGGTTTTTAGGCAATATATACGAAGTACCTTTAAGCATAAAGCCTGTTATCAAATTTGGTGGTTCGATGATCTGAAGACACATTGGCAACGCAGGATTCACATTCTTCAGGTACATGTACCAAAAGTTGTGCACCATGCCCGGACCTGGAGCTTTCCAGTTACTTGCCCTTTTCAAAACCGTTAAAACATCTGAAGCTGTGATGTTAGTCAGCTCCACTTCAGGGTTATTGCTTTCTCTAGTTGGAACCACGCACTGTCCAAATTGCTTCTGTTCGTTTTCCCCCAAACACCCAACCAGTAGTCAGTCATGTCTTCCAATTGAGGGACTTCGGTGTCTCGCTGGTTATTTTGCTTTAAACTTACTTCACGGTGGAACCTTTTTTCATTTGCCTGAAAGGTTCGATTTTCTTGCCTTCTTGCACTACTTTTCTTGTACAGACGCAGTCTAGCAGTAAGAACGTCAAGTTTCTGCCGTTGGGAGTCTGTAAGCTTGTCCAATATTGCTGGTGGTCAATGTCTCGATGTACCGAGGGTGGATGATTTTATTAAGATGGTGTATCATCTTTCTGGTTCTATTTCCTTTCTTATATTAAGTCAATCGACCAAATTTGCACCTTACTCCGCTGACATCCATATCCAATCCGATCTTCCATGGTAAAACCTTGTTGTTCAGGTGTTCTATTAGTGCACGTAGATAATTTGTGATGTTCATCGTGGGCAGAGAATGCCTTTGCGTTGGTTCTACATGTCTGAACTCTAGTAAAGCATGACCAAATTCCGCTCAAGGTGCTTTATTTTTGCTGGGATTTCGCTGTTCACGTCATCATTATTAATGTCCGGATGTTGTTCTAGTAGATCAGGTACTTGATACACATGATCCGTAGCACCTATGCTTTCAGCTTCAATCAGTTCTTCGTTGTCCACATCTTCGATGGGGAGTTCATCAATAAGAAGCTGCTGTTCCACTTCCATTTTGATGGTAGCTATTTCAACAGCCGAAAGCAATCTGTTTACAGATATTGAGCGTTTTTGGTTTGCTAGATTCTGCTCATTTATTCTTGTGGCTAGCTCTGTGTACTTAAGTAAGAAGAGTCGATAACATTTCTGTTCATATGGTATGTCCGTTTTGACCGCCTTCTCGGTTGCTGAACTTGTGCTCCTGCCTCTGGTTGTATTAGGTCATCTGCCTCTAGAGGATGTGGTGGTGCTGGATCATCATCAGATTGAGGAAGAACATCAATTGCCGCTGCTTGATCGTGTGACGCGGCTTCCTCTAACTGATGTTTATTGTTGTCGTTTTTCCACGCCAAATCAACCTGTTGTTTAATCTCCATTGCATGGTCTTCTGAGATGTGCAGATTAGTCCTGAAGCCGTTCACCTTAGCGATAAGATCTCTTTGGGCCGATTTCACCAACTATGATTCAATTTTAATCCTTGATTAACTTTATTTAATCAGTACATTGCGTTCCACTATATTTAAAACCATGCTTAAAGCAGCCTAATCACTGTTTAACTTAATCGGCCATTTTTAGTGTGAAATATGGATCCAATTTATGATGATATTTTAACTTCATCTGATAAATTAAAATGACATCGACATTGAGAGAAAACGACGAGTAATTAAGGAACGAACTCGATTATCAACACGCTACACAAAGGTAATTATCTAAAAAGTGGTATTTGTACTTATTTTAGAGTCGCAGTTGTTTTATTTTTGAAATTATTTTAAAAGAAATTCATTATCTTAACTTTTCCGTAATTGTAAACCCATCTAAACGTACTTGCGCGAAGTTCTGAATGCAATGAAAACTTTCTTTTGGGAGTCAAAAGCATTCCCATAAAGTTTCATAAAAAAATCCCTTCTATCACCGCATCGTAGATAAAGCTAAGAATCACAAAAAGCGAAGCAATTCCTCAAATTTGAAAACCAAACATTTTGATTTTGTGACTTGAGTTAAAAATAAAAATAGCTTGAAGCAAGTCGATTTATACCTGTATAGCGATAATTCCATTAAAATATTTTTTAACCTCCCTAATTGACTTTGAAATTTCAATAAATCGAAAAAGGCGACTTTTCTCTACTTTCTTAGAGTTACGGTAAATTTTTGGACTATTTGACCATATAATGTGTGACATACGTTAATGGAAATGTATTTTCAATGCCCCGTTTTGCGACAATTTCGGATTGGGACGGAAGCACAATACTTTTTAATGAGAGTTCTAATATGTTTCTATGCTATAGAATTCGATGGAATCCGAAACAGAATTGATCGCAATGCTATTGAATGCGATTGAATGCGAAGTAGAAAATAAGCGATTGCTAAGTATTGAATCGCATTCACGAGATGTTCTCTGGAAATCTGCATTTGAACAACCTCGCATTCAAAGTGCAATACTTATGAATACTTTTCAATCTGACGTTCTTTCTAGGGTATGTTGCAGCATTAATATATGAGGAATGTTGACATTAAAATAATATTTATTGACTTTGAATTACAAGAACATATTTTAAAGTGATTTATTGTTCTTTATGTGTCAATAAAATTAATTTTCGGTATATAGATTATCATGAAAAATAATTCAAAGCAAGTAGATTTGTACCTTCACAGCAAAAAATAATGCAAATATTTTTTACTCTACCTAAGTGACCTTGAAATTTTTAATATCGAGAAAAAAATCGACTTTTTCGCTATTTTCTTAGATTCACGGCGATTTTCTCGACTATTTGGCCATGAAATGTCTGATATACGTAGAGGAGAATGTACTTAAAATATGTTACAACAATAATATATGAAGGGTGTCGATATCAAAATCATTTGGCTTCCGTTTTCGGTACCGAATAGTAAAGTACGCGTTTTTGCTCTGTGCTATCTTTTTCGGTTTTGGCGACGGGTGTGGACGTGTGATTAAGGTGATAGGTGGTAAAGGAGGTGAGTGTAGTGAAGGGGATGTGTGGTTGTGTGGGAGAACTGTTTTTTAAGGTTGAAAGGGTTAAGAGAAATGTCAGAGGGAAGATAGAAGACATCATATTGGTAAGGTCGTCCAGCATGCTTGTAATGAGGAGCCCAGTGGGGTCCAACAGAGGACAGCAGCAGGTAGACAACAACCCCGGTGCTGATGATCTCACGGAGGTAGGCGAAACAGGGAGGGGTAAGGGTGATGCCGGAGGTAGTACTGATGATGGCGAAATATGGGATGAAGAGAGTGAGACTTTCAGGAGATAATCGAAACACAAACAGGTGGACCAGGAGGGTAGAACTCTGCTGGATATTCTGGGAGAAACAGGATGGGTAATTTGTAATGGGACGTCGGAAGGGGATGGGGAAGGCGAGATTAGGTTTTCAAAAAAAGGGGAAACAGTAATAGACTACATTCTGGCCGAGGGAAGAATAAGGAGGCTGCTGTAAAGAATGGAAGTAGGGAACGAAATAGGGTCAGAACACTTTCCGGTCATTGCAACGTTGAAATGCGGGAGTTGCAGAAGAGAAGGAAGGAGGTAGCGACAGAGAAAAAAGCAAAGATGGGCAAATAGGGAGTTGATAAGCCAAGCGAATATATGGAAAGAATGGAAGAAGAGAATGTTTTGATTGAAGATGGGGAAGGCGTGGATGAGATGTTGTGTAAGATGAGCGGCAGGATAGATAAGATAGTGGAAGAAATTAGGCCAAGTGAGTAAGAAGGATGGGAGAAGAGAGGATGGTGGGATGTGGAATGTGTAGAGAGTAAAGAGCGTATGAAGTTATCGTTAAAAAGTTGGAGAAGAGGAGAGAGAGACAGAAAGGAGTATAATAAAAGAAACAGGGAACACGAGACATTACTGGATGTAAAACGACAGAAGGAGAAGGTGAGGTACATGGAGGAGATAGAGAGAGCAATAAAGGAAGGAAGAGAATGGGAGGTGATCAATAGAGAAAGGAGTGGATGGAAAGAAATCAATGAAGAGATAAGTATGGATGAATGGACGGTATATTTCAAGAAATTGCTTAGTGGGGTGGATAGCAAGGTGAGGGGGAGGGTAGAAAGATCAAGGAGGAACGAATAGAAGGTGGGAATGAGGTGACCAAAGAGGAGGTGAATCAAGCGATTGAGAAGTTGGGAGGATGGGAAGAGAGAGGATGGGATTGAGAATGAAGCGTTGAAATTTGGCGGAAGAAGGCTTAGAGAAGAGATTTAGGAAGTATGTAATAGAGTATGGAGATGGGAAGGATGGCCGAAGGAGTAGAGAACAGGTTTGATAGTTTCTTTATTAAAGAAAGGAGGGGGTAGAAAAGTGAAAGATTATAGAGAAATCACTCTCATGCCAGTAACGAATAAAATTTAGGCGGAGGTGCTTAGGAAGAGATTAGAAGAACAGGTAGAACAGAAAGGAAGTATTCCACACAATCAAACAAGA
>CAKNWU010192537.1:0-11457 GCA_932072015.1 Andricus quercustozae | reverse complement strand
GACCTTATGTTCGGTAAGTGTTAGCGAAGTGTTCAAGGGGTGACATGTATCGTTCGATACATCCCTGTTGGATCATAGACAGATATGCTTCTGCTTGAAAGCCGATAGACCTGAGGTTCAAAGGTATAGAAACCCTAAAGCAACTAACTGTGATACTTATAGGGAGGGTCTCAGGAGTTTTCTGGGAGCTATACTGGGCAGAATCAACCATATCGAACAAATAGAATTTGCTGTCGACATCCTAAAAGAAGTTATGAACAAAGCGCATGAGCACAATTATCCTGTTCGTAATAAGAAAATAGAGATGCACCCTGGTGGAATCCTAGACTTCAGGACCTGAAGAAGCATACTCAGCGGGGCTAAAAAGAATGGGAATTGGGACTTGTACAGAGCAACCTTGACAAGATATAATAATGAGTTGCAAACTGCCGTAAGGGACGCATGGAAGGGGTATTGTCAGGGAATCGAGAATATAGCTGACACTGCTAGACTTCAGAGAACCTTAAAGGGTACCTCATCATGTCAACTGAATCCATTAATATTGCCTTCAGGCCACATGGCTAAGGCGACTAATGAAATCCTAGAACACCTATGATGAGGGTACATTTCCAGGGCTCGCAGCTGCATCACATGTATGTAGAGTCATACCCCTCAGGAGAACAACTTATAGAGCCCGAATGGAAGATTGGAAAGTAGCCAGGAATAAATTTGCCTTCCCAAAAGTCAGATCTACCGTGGAGTCTCTGTATCGATTTACCTCCGGCATTAGTAATAAAATGCGGAAAGGCGAAATAGAAATTTCTGCATTTATGGACATACAAGGGGCATTTAGTAACACCCCAATTGAATCCATATACGGTTCTGCTCAAGCGCCGGATTTAGCGACACCGTAAACAGGTGGATGCACTCCGTGTTGAAAAGCAGAACGCTACATACTTCAATACATGGTAATTAAGTGAAGGCCAAGGGTTCAAGGTGATGCCCACAGGAAGGAGTTATTTCATCCACCCAGTGGGCTTGTCATTGATGTCCCGATTCGTGTCTTAAACGAATCGGGTTTTTACACTCAAGGCTATATAGATGAGCTCACGATCCTGATAAAATGGAAGCATGAGGGCACCTTAGTGGAACTCGTGCAGTCAGTGCTCAACGTAGTAGAGCAATGCTGTATGGACCGCTGTTTGTCCGTTTCTCCAAATAAGGCGGAATTCATACATATTACCAGAAGAAGGTTAACAAGAGTGCTGGGCACATTCCCTACAGTTTCTCATCCCGAAATAATAGCTATTAAAGCTTGGCTGGAGGAAACTTGTAAGCGGAATTATGAAGGACAGTGCATTTACATTCGTTCTGACAGTCAAAGAGCACTTAGGGCTCTTACATCTAAAGAGTTTACCTCCAGACAAGTCTGTCATTGCCTTCAACTTTTTCTTGAGGTTGCCGGTAAAATACGGATCAGTCTGATCTGGGTTCTCGGTCATGAGGTTATTGAAAGTAATGTGAAAGCAGATGCACTGGCTAAGGCGCGAGCTTCAAAGTACCTGATTGGCCTGGAATCCCATGTGGTGCCTTACCAGCATTTCGTATCTAGAACATATACTGAGATGACTAATGAACGCTTGAACATGGAAAGACGGCAGAAAAATGTCGTGTTGGGGATGCTTACTAGACACTGCCGACTAAGAAAACACTTAACCAACATGAGGATTGGAGAGAACCCTTGTTGCCAAAACTGTGATTTTCGTGAGGAGACAACTCAGCAGATATTTTGTGAATGTGATGCACTAACGCACCTCGGAAATTAATACCTGGAGGATTATTTTCTCGACTTAGAAGAATTTCATGACATCTCCTGCAGATCAGTGTATGCCTTTATGGTAAACACTGACAACAGGTTTTACCAGTGTAGTTCATAGTTCGGCACCGCAGCGTTACCGCCTAAGTGCATATACTCAATATCTAAAAGTACTCAGAAATAAAACTACTAATAAATAGTGAAGGATGAAGCGCAAGCAATTCCAGTGCCTTTTTAAAAAGCTGGGTTAATGCATTATAGTGCGTTCAAATGCCAGAGTAAGTAAATCTGATAATGCTAAATAGGTAAAAAAATGCAAAGAAAAAACGTTGAGGTTAGGAATCTTCGCTTGTTGAAAGTTATTATTTTTTTATAATTGAAATAAATTCAGCTGAAGACTTTTAGATTTTAATTGAATTTGGTGAATTAAGATACACAATAGCAATATTCTAACCTTAAAAGTATGCCTGTGTCAATAAATGGTTGGCCAATCATTGTTATTGTGAATAAAGCGGAAACATGATGATTTGCCATAATACCTGAGAAGAGAATGACTGATGTCTTTGCAAACATTCATTCGAAATTGTTCCAAATCATAGATTATGTATATACATGTTTGTACCTTTGTCTGACCAATGATCATAAAAAAAACAGGTAAATAATTTTTTACTCTGGCAAATCATTATAAAATTTAGAAGCTAATCACTGTGCTTTCAAAATCTGTAGTCTATAACCTGACGTGGCCAACGAGGTTAGAAATTACTGAATTTCACATTTCAGTGGCCAATCGTACAATCACTGGCATATCCTAATCACTCTGTCTTCGTGGCCAAACATTGAGTTTTTTGACATTATTGCTGATTTCTTCAAATATAAATTATTTACTACTCTTAAAGCTCAACTTACTGCGCTATTTGAATCTTTGTCAAATTTATTATACACCAGTGTATTTTAGAATTTCGTTCAACGCTCATAGTGTTTTCTACAAATTTTTAAAATGGACAACTTTCTTAAGTATCCAATCATTAAACCAATTACCCTATGTATCTATATTTAAAACCTATAAAGTTTTGAAAAATTAAATGGCTCGTGTACAGTAAAATTGTCCGTTTATTTTGTAGAAAAAAATTATTATTTCTTCAAATGATAACACATTGTGGCCTAACTTGTTCTCTTTTATACGAAACTTTCACAGAAAAAACTGAGAGTAAGAAATGTTGCAGGTAATGTGCGAAGCATGGTAACCGCCAGCAGGGTAACGATGACTCTGGTAAACTCATCGCGGAAAGTTTACCTCCATTGCGAGTAATCTACTGACTTTTAGCCTGTTTGAACGATCACCTGCAACACGGTTTTCCCCCAATTTTTTCTGAGATTATGTATTAAAGATGAAGCCAATGTTTGAAGGACGCTCATTAACGTTGTAACATTTTTCAAAATGTAAAAGCTGGAAATATGTAAGATACTTCCCTATTACTATTCACATATTTGTTAGGCTTATTTTAATATTTTTTTGTTCTATATTTGTAAGTTTGTTTGAAACATGTTTTGATTTTCCCTTGCAAGAAAACTGACATTGAATGTGTTTTAATGAAAAACTGCAATTTTAATGTGTTCTTCTTAGAAACAAGATTATTTTGCAAACCTAAAAAAATGAGATATGTACTTTAAGAAAATCATACAAGCATTTTAAGCTAAAAGTGAAAATTTGATTTGAAAAACACACAAATATCTGTGGAACGCCCTCTAAATATCATCGGATTTTTTATTTTTTGAAACATTTTTTTACGAGAAAGGGACAATTTAAGACAAGACAAACTTTGAAATTCAGAAACAATGTTTCTGGCAACCCTATATGTATATAAAACAAGCAACCTACATCCAAAATAAAACTAAGGTGGTACCAATAACTCACTAATATCATGGTCGCAGTCCTTTCCCGATCGTTAGCTTCTTGATCGTATTCAAATTTAATAATAGCAAATATAGTCTCACAAACAGTGTATATAATAAGATATACATATTCCTGCAAAATAAAACAGTTATGATCCTTTACTAAACGTTTAAAGAATAATTCATAAGTTGATAGTTGACAACCATTACCAAAAGAAGCAGACGAATTTTGTAAGATTTCCAGAACATGACATCTACGTCATATGAATACACCAATAATAAAAAACTTGAAAAACAAGCTCCTATAATGGAGTAAGTTTGTATATATCTGCTAGAAAATCGGCATAAGCTGATGGAGATGGACATAGTTATGCAGCAAATCTGAAAAAAAATTGCACACATTAAATTCAGCATTAGCTTTTCCATTTGTGACAATTAATTCAGGAGAACTGTACAGGTATATTGTTCAGTACAGTAAAGGCAACACGAACACAATTATTGAACGTTCTTCAGGCCCTAATTATTTATTTATTAGTTATTAATCAATAGTAAGAATGATAATCTGTATCGTTTTCCGTTCGCAAAGAATTTTGAAGAGTTGATGTCGACGTTTCACTAATTCCGAATTGGCGCACGGAATAAAATGTTAATGTTATGCAAATGCAGACAGTAATATATGCTTGAAATAAAATCATTTTTAATTATATGTGTATATACGTCGCGTTTGGTCGCTGCATCACTTCAGGTCCTATCCTTATACACAGGACCTGAATTTTTACACCGACCAAACGCAACGTGACGTGGTATGGAATAGAGGCGTCGAGATGTGCTGCCGAAATTTAATCGAAAAAAATTGAATTATTTTTAACGCGCACTTCTTATTCATATTAATTAATTTTGTATCTATTTATTAGTCTTAGCGCAAATGGAGCTCCTTAACCCTTTGAGTACTCACCTCATAACTCAATAGTTGTTTATAATTCACTTGCAGCTTGGATGTACTTTTAAGCGTTTAGCACATAGATATACTAGCAATATAATTTATGTAATAATTACACAGGAAAAAAGTATTTTTTTAAAAAGCTTGTTTTTGTTACATTCTTTTTGAAGCCCATTTTTAGATTTAAAGATGGGTTTAAGCCTATTTTTGTCTGGGAAAAAGACCATAAGCCTAATTATTGGGTAAAAACAAATATTTTTTTCGTAAAACAAGACCGATTTTAAGCATTCGAAAGTTCTTTTTCCTGCGTAAATATGTGCAACATTTTTTTTTATTTTAAAATATCCTTACCACCTGTGCTACTTTCAAAAGTCCGGTTGCGCTCCAAATGTAGGAATTATACAAATCATTACTTCTCAAATCGGAATCTAGTGCCCTTATTGCAGAGGAACTAGATAATTGTGCTTCATTTCTTAGTTCTATTTCTTCAGAAGGTTCATAAGCTCTGTTCTGATATGCTAAGGTACGCTTACATGTTTCTACATCACTGCCATCTGAGTCAGATAAGAAAGCAAAACTGCGTTCTGTACGTCTTTGCATCTCTCCTGTTGAATGTGTTGACATGGGACTTTCGTTTGAGTAATGGTTTATCACTATTACTGATGGCTCTATATTCAACAGCAAAACTGATTAATATGAATTTAAAAAAAAGTAGACGACATTTTATTATCTTAGATTAGTCATACCAATATTGGTAGAAGTGGAAGGTGCCTCTATATTCTCCTGCAAGTACCTCAACCTTCTTCTATAGTTGCCTGGACTTTCGCTTAGTTGAGTGATTTGCATTTTTTCTTCATTGTAATATGGTTCAATTGTTGAGTTAAGGTTAGATACTCTGTAATCACTTTTGGATTTATATATGCTTGATTTTGTGTCATGAAAATCAGAGTCTAATAGTATTGCATTCTCATCCAAATTATCATTGATCACTGTTACGGACGGTAATGTACAGTTTAATAAAAAAACTTACATTTAAATAACAAGTAAAATAAGAAATTAAGCTTGTAAATTACCAATATCTTTCGAAGTAGAAGGTGCTTCGATATCGGCTTGTAGATATATCGTCTCATTTTTACAGCTACTTCGATATAAGCTTTGTTTAGACATTCTTCTACTGATTCTTTTGAAGCCTCGATTCGGTTTATGTACTTTATCACCAGATTGAGATTTATCTAAACTGCTTTCAGCATCATGAAAATCAGAATCAGATGATGTTGCACTTTCATATGAATTATCACTTATCACTATCACTGATGGTTCTGCAGAATAAGATATAATTTGTTACACCATATTAATCTCAACATTTAAACAATCGAGAATAATAAACTTTTAGAATACCATTACTAGTCGCCATAGAACGTTTACATTTTTTGTTTTCTCCTCCTCTTGCACTTATTTTAGGAAGCTCAAACTCTTCAGTGATCTTTCCAGATTCATTTACTTTCATTTCTACATGACCACATTCCGGCGCATAAGGTTTTTTTGCTTCATGATCATATACTTTGTCAATAGATTCAAATGTATGCCTAACTGGTTCTATATTAATTAAATTCGAATCTAACGATGCAGCATGTTCTTGTTCCATCGTTATTCGGACCTCTTCCATTGAAATTCTTCTTGATGTTAAAGTTGCGTCTAAATAATAATTTATTATTTCAGTGTGGCATAGAATTAGGATTTTTGGTAGCAAAGCGCAGCCAAGTACAACAAAATAAGTCCAAGTAAGAAACATGATGTACCTACAAGAAAAGGTTTCGCAGCCAATTTGTAGTAGATTGTACAATAAGCAAATAATGTATCCCGCTCGTTGCACACGATGCTTTTCCCAATCACCGCCGGCCGAAACGAGCGACAGTTGCAGGGGGAAGGGGTAGATTAAGGATGCGCATGTCATTACTTACTTCTCTAGAGGACTAACACTTTACTTCGCTGTGACGTCACCAATCGAGAGAACACGAACTTTGATTCTTTTGAACGAGCGTGTAAGTCGCAAGTTCCGGTGCGGGTATTAGGGAAAATATATTATACAGGAACCTGGATTTAATTACGGTTCGGGGATGGCCTGCAATTGGCCCTCAAGCTATTTCCAAGGCCTCCAAACGTAAACTGTTAGTGGCGTGTGAACCATTTCCTAATATTAGGCAATGTGCTCGCGTGAGTACTTGCGCACTGCCCCTTTGTCCCTACGGTGCTGGTGGTTACTCATAGTTGAGCAGCCCCCTCTTAACCTTGAGCGGCTCAACTCTCAGCCCGTAACCGCCACGGCATCTTTTTTCGGAATTAGTAAATCCGAGGTAACTAATTCCAGGTTCCAGTGCACTGTCTTTCCCTCCCCATCACCACTCCATTCCCCTCTCAGCCCATCCCCGTCAAAATCATAATCTACCACTCTCTTATTCCTATCATCCCCCTTATTCACCATCGAGCGACATAATAATCAGTTTGCCTCGCAGAAAGGCAAATCCACAATTGACGCACTTCAAGGATTTACCTCTCGCATTCAAAAAGCGGTGCGAACAGGAGATGTAACGATTGCAGCATTTCTAGATATAGAAACCTGTCTTGAGTAATACCCCTACGGAATCCATATTCAATTCTGCTGAGGAACATCGTGTTGGTATCACTGTTAATAGGTGGATGCGCTATGCTATGCAATAGGATTGTCTAATCTTCGCTCCACGGTTGCAACGTTATTGATGATTTTGCCTTACAGGTAAAATGCTCCAGGTTTTTATACACAAGGGTATGCAGCTGACTTTTCTATCCTGGTAATAGGAAAACATGAGGGAACTTTAGTCGAGCAGATACAAAATGCTCTTAATATTGTTGATGATTTTTTCAACGACCGTGGCCTATCATTATCCCAGATAAAACTGAACTTTTTATTTACCTAAGTTCTATAGCAAGCTGGTCGACTTCTGCACATCAACTGAATATTTAGGCGTTATATTTTACCCTAAGTTAACCTGGAAACTACACGTTGATGCGATAGTAAAAAAGGCCATAGCAGCCTTTTGGGCTTGAGGAGGCGCAATTGGAAAAAACCTGGGGACTCAAACCCAAGCTAGTTTACAGATTATATTCGATAATCATTACACCAATTATAACATATGTCTCATTAATCAGGGCACCAAGAACCAGTTTGGTTAGTTCCAGAAAACACCTGGAGAGCCTACCGAGGGTCTTCTGTCTGGCAATTATTGGATCAATGGAAACAACCACAGTAGCAGCATTGGAGTACATCTTAGGAATACCACTGCTGCACCTTCTAATTAGACAGAGGGCTGCGGCGGAAGCGCTCAGACTTTCCCTAAGAAAGGGTCATAGAGGCGCCGTTTTCCCTGAACTGCATAGTTTAGTAAATAGCGTATTATCGGAGGATGTCATCCTTTGTATGCACTCTGATAACTTGCTGAAATAATACTGATTCATGGAGCCCTTTAAGGTTATCTTCCCAAAAAGGGACGATTGGCATGGAGAACAGAGAAGAAGCCATTTATTTACAATGAGAGGACTCGTCTGGTATATAGACGGCTCTAAAGACTCCCTTGTCTCTGGAGCTGGAGTACTTGACATAAAACCTAGTGCGGAAATAACAATAGTCCTAGAAAAATTCCCTATCGTATTTCAAGCTGAAATCGTGGCCATGAAGGCCTGCCTAGAGGACATTCGTAAACGTCACAGGCCACTGCCGCTCAAAGAAACACCTGACTGACATCACATCACATCACATCATCTGCCACTGTGATGTGCTTGTAAGCCTCAAAGTGAAGCCTTTTGGAAATCATTTCTGTGAACCAGATGATTTTGTAGATATCCCCTATTTGGCAATAAACGCCTGTATGGAAGAAATGACCTCATCATAAAGGACTAGGGATTAGATTAGATAACCTCAATGCTATGGGTCTTAGATAGCCCTTCCCATTTGCAATAATAATAATAATAATAATAATCATAACCCCATCGCCTGAGAGCACCGGCTCTTCCAGTCAGCCAAATTGCATTGGGCTGACTCCCCAATGCATTGAATTATGCGGTTACATCACCAGTATCGCGCAGTGCCACCCACAATAGGCCTCTCTCGGATGGAGGCCATGGTTCAGTCGGGAGTGGCAATAGGGACGAACAGAGGCGACGACCAGGCAACGGCCCCGGATAAAGGCGAGAATATCGGTTTAAGTGGTCGGACCAACTCAGCAGGGACATCCTTACCTGTTCGCAAAGAAGCTCACCGGCGCGAAGAGGATTCATGGAGAGGTTACATGACCGTTGGGTCAATATGCACCCGGAATATGCTCATAAAACGCAATATTTAAGCGATCAGGTATATTTTTTGCGCAAAAGCGGATATGAAGCTCTTTATCAGTAAAAAGAAGAGCAACATCGTCCAGCGAACTACCACCCATTCCAGCAAGACCACCTTTGCAGATAGCCGATAATGCCAACATGAGAAGTAGCAGATCTATCCACCAAAAAGTCTTTCTCAGGATGGACAAATTATCTGAAGCTATTACTGCTCTCTCCGATTTGCTCTTCGAAGATGTTTATCTCTGGAATCTGAACTGTGTAGCTTACGAGAAGGCGATCTCCCTGTTTAGCGACAATAGAAGTAACGATACTTCAATACGCCTGAGTAAGACTCGCATGCATATTGCACAGCTTTCGTTTAAAATTGAAAAAGCGAGACGGCATGCATCAAATATTCAGTGCGTGATTAGCTACATAACATTCCACAAAAAATTCACTCCAAAAATTAGGACACTTCCTCTAAACTTAAGAAAAGCAAATCACACGCTCAACAAGTGTAAACTGTTGACCATCAAGCAGCACTGGACGCAAAAAATAAGATCTCTTTTAAAAACGAAACAGCGCCTTGAACGGCGAGTCACGTGCCATTAAAAATCCGCCTAGCCGAGAAGAGATGCAAGTCTTCTGGGAGGAAGTATATGGAGATACTTATCAACTAAATAAAAACGCTTCTGATATATCACCCTTTCGTAACTTTTGCCAAAGGCAAACGTTGCAAGGACCAGAGGAAGAGTGTCAGGGCCAGATAAAATCAACAACTTTTGGCGGAAGAAGTTCAATTCTGCGCACCAACATCTACATCGTATATTTACTACTTTCTCAAACGGAGAACAACCCATCCCGCAGTGGCTAGTGGAAGGACGCACGGTATTGATCCCTAAGACCGGAGATTTGTCAAGTCCAAAGAACTACAGACCCATAGCTTGTTTAAACACCTAGCTAGATCTTCCGTGCCTCGAATATACCTCCCTCGAGATAACGGGGGTAGAGGCTTGCTAAGCTTGGAGTGTCTTCATCGAAGAACGTCGCTGGCTCCAACCTGCTGAATTATAAATAGTTCAGATTCTCTTATGAGACTCATACGTCAACATAAAGTCGTCGGCGTTTCAATACCGTGCCGCAGATATAGTCGCAAAGGAGCTTGACTTTCCATTTTATTCCAGCGACATTACGCATGGCCTAGCATCACTAAGACCTTCGGTGCTCAAAAGTCGTGTACAGGAAGCAGAGCATACGCTTCTACTAAGAGAACATGCTGACAAATCCCTTCATGCTAAATTTTACGGCATCATAAGTAGAGAGTCTGCTTGATTGAGTTCGGAAACTGAGGGATTTCTTTTTGGCTGTCAAGACGGCGTTAGAGACACCTTTGTTTACCGCGAGCGCATAATTAATGTACCTGTAGGCGATACCAACTACCCAGCGTGCAAGCAAGAGCCAGAAATACTTGGACATGTTCTCAGTGGATGCTCAAAGTATGCACGTTACGGGTACATAGAGAGACACAATGCGGCTCTAAAAGTGTTATATTACCATCTTAGACACTGCTATGGTGTTGATCTATTGCCCATCTTGCCATACACCCAGGGGGAACTCCAGTCCAGTGTGGAGAACGATCAGTGTAAGATCTGCTGGAATTTCTCATTCTCCACCACTCAACGTATCAGTGCTACGAAGCCTGATATTGTCCTTCAAGGTCTAAAGACCAAGGTTATTTACGTGATTGAATTCTCGGCACCAGCCGATGGTAATATCATGGCAAAAGAGGAAGATAAACGGGCGAAATATCAAGCACTTCTTTTCGAGCTGACCAGGCTGTACCAAGGCTACAAAGTCCATCTTGTAGTTTTTATAATCGGCTGTCTTGGAGGTATGAAAGCTTCATTTCGTAGCCAATTCAACAAGATTTCGGCTTGCCAGCAGCAGGCTCATTCCATCGTGAATCGGATGCAAAAGACTGTTCTTCTGGGATCACTTCATCTGGTCCGTCAAAACTGTTCCTCATAACATTCTACAAAGATTGGTAGCTCTAAAAAAGTATCCAGAGGTGAAACCTTCATCTCCAGGTGTCCCGTCTGCCGCGTAGGGTCATCCGCGGCTAGAGACCTGACTCCAAGGAACAGTGTTGAACGATGTTCTCTCGCGTAAATTTCCCGCTCTTGCTAACCTTCTAGGACAGAAGGAGCAGAAGTGGATGACGTACACGTTCCAGTTGCGTCGCGATTGGTTGCTTTAAGGAACCATGATCGTCGCTTTCGGATCCTACAACTTCTCATAATAAAATGTGACCCTGTTCTTTTAAAATGAACATGGACTTTTAAATGGGAAAAGCTCGGTTTTCAAAAAAATGGAAAAATTGTTACTGGTTATTAACTTTTTGTACATTAAAGCTAGTCGCCTCTTAAGAAATCTTCAAGTAATAATTTTCACCAAATATATTTTAATATTGACCCCCCCCCCC
>CAKNWU010192522.1:0-11157 GCA_932072015.1 Andricus quercustozae | reverse complement strand
TCCATGGTGTGTTCGATGGGTAGATTATCTTATCTGGTTGGGTATCTTCAGGGAATTTTTCTCAGCTTTTATCTAGGAGCTGAATTTCTATAGGTTTAGGTATTTTTTTTATTATTGCTTCCAATTTCTTAAGTTTTTTTGTAGCCCTATTCCTTTTGGTTCTTATTTTTGTTTTGGATATTGAGCAGTTTTGGAATTATGAGAAGTGTTATCCTCTTTTTTCTTTTTTTTTCTTTGGCAATTCAATTCCCTTTTTTAAGGATTGGCTGCATTTGTTACAGGGTGTACTGGATTGTTTTGTAGATATGTTTGTAATTCGATAAATTTGGTTTTTCGAAATTTCTCTTTCTTCGTCTTCTAAATCTATGATGGTAAAACCCTCAGGAATGGTCTGAGAACCTCTGTTTTCGAAGATTTTGGAGTCGGAGAGATTTCTCTTCTCTTCAGCCATCTGTTAACAAACTGAGTGTCCTAATTCTAACTGCGATTCTTAAAGTAAAAATTTGTTCACATGGATCCTTTTACGAAGACAAAATGGCTTATTCTACTTGGGTATCTCCTTTTCTTTAAAATAAATTCTCATTTTAGAAGAGGAAAACAAAATTTAAATAAAATAAAAATATTTTCTTTCATAAAAAAAAAATACAGAACAAAAAAAATATCCAGGAGATCCTATGCAGGTGCATTTTTTCCCCACACCTAGTATGATGACTAATAAAAAAAGGCCAGTTATTTATTTTAATAAGAAGACTACAACTTTTGTATCTTCTAAAGATCTTTTAATTAGTCAACGAATCTTTTATAGATCTATCCTCAATATATAATGTATGAAGTTGAAGAATAAGAAAAACCATGCGGTACTTTTCATGTCTGTATATATAACAATTTTGTTCGGTTTATTTAGTCTGTATGGTTATGGTAAGAGGTAGGAAGGTTTTTTGTAATTTTGCTATTGTTTGCCTCCATTGTCTCTTAATCCTAATTTTGTAGTTAGTATTGAATTCTTTTGAATAGAATTATCCACACGTTTCAAACTTATTTCATAAAATCTTATAATTAATTTTCGATTAGTTTTGATTTAAAAGAGTCTAAATTTCTTTTCTCTGAGAATGCCGACTTTCAACTGATTTATTTCTCGTGTAGAATATTCTGTGAATGACATTAGGAATGTTTATCATCTATATTCCACTCTTGTTTTGCTCACCAGGAGTATAACCTTCCGCAATTTCTTCTCTTTAATTATAATTTCGATAATTTTTTTACTTTCCGCGATTTGACGAACGATACGTTAAAACTGATTCGTGTTAGTTATTTCTCCCATGATACAATTTTTAAATCTTGACTATGGTACATACCCTTTTCTTCTAATTCTCTAGGGTCCCATAGAATAAATGTCCCTGGTGTCACCTGTTTTTGTAATACAAAAGGTCCATCGTAAATTTGTAAAAATTTAGCTAGAATTTTATTATCTCTATCAGATTGATTTAATGATTTTAGGAGGACCTGATCTCCTTCTTTAAATTTAATTATTCTACGAGTTTTATTGAACGCTTCGGCACGTTTTTGACCTTTTTTTAAAATATTATCATGTACCATCTCGATTTGTCATTCATATTCTGGATCAGGTGGTTTTGGGGAAAACCTAAGCCAATTTTCCCAAGTCCGTTTAGGTTTGACATTCATATGAATTTCTATCGGCGTAAATTCGGTTGTTTCATGATGTGTTTCGTTCATACATGATTCTATTATGCGAACCCATTTCCACCATGCGCTGTGGTTTTCTTTAATCAAGGATTGGAAGAATCTTGAAAGTTCTCTATGAATTCTTTCTACTATGTTACTTTGTGGGTGACGAATTTTAGAGAAAACTTCCTGTATATCTTCTTGTTTTAATTTATTTTTCCATATATCTGACGTAAATTGCGTTCCGTGATCAGTGATTATCTTATTCGGCTTTCCGTATTTTGGAATATGATCATTAAGGATTTGATCAATTGCTGCTTTAGTTGTCATTCTTCTCAAAGGATATAAACATACGAAATTACTAAACGCATCGATTGTTGATAAAATGTATTTAAATCTCCCTTTTGAGGCGGGTAAGGGACCATAAAAATCAATCGATAAGATTTCTCCCGGTTTCGTAGGCGTATAGTTTTTCATTTCCGCGTAGCTCGTTTGATTAGTTGCCTTGTTTTTCTAACATGAATCACAGCTCGATAATCTTTGTCTAATGGTTTTTGCCAAACGTGGATAATAAAAGTATTCGTGTAGCATTCTTAATACTTTTTGAGGACCTATATGAGCATAAAGCTCTTGACATTCGTCTATCACGTCATTGATAATTGTTTTAGTTAAATAAAGTTTCTTTCCGTTCCCAGCAATGAAGTAAACGAGTTCTTCTTGCATTTCAAATCTTTTAGTTTTTTCTTTAATTATTGCTTTAATGCATTGTTGCAAAATGGGGTCCTCTTTTTGCTCTTTGCAATATTTTTAACCGATTCCGTAACTCAGATGGGAGTCGCTTTGCTAAAGTATAAAGAAAGATTTTCCCGTCATTAATACCAAATGGGTATCTTAATTCTTTTGATGGAATTCCACTCAGAGTATCGGCTATTATTTTTTTTTTCCTTCGCAATATTCTATTGTGAAACGATAGTCTTGTATTGACAAGATCCATCGTGTTAATCTGCCACTAATTAATTTACACGTGTTTAGAAATGTTAACGCTTTATGGTCGGTACGAATTATTAATCTAGCGCCTAGCACGTATGATCTAAATTTTATTAGGGCCCATACAATAGCTAATAACTCCTTATCTGTCGTATAATATGATAATTCGGATCCCTTCAAAGTGCGACTGGCAAATGAAATGGGCGTGTGCTCTTTATTTACATCAATTTGATAGAGGACCGCTCCTATGCTCGATCGCTTACATCTGTTTGTAAGTAGAATGGTTTATTAAAATCCGGATATGTTAGAATGGTGAATTCGCAAAATAACGCTTTGACTTTCCTGAATACATCATCCGCTTCTAAACCCCATATGCATTTAGTCCCTATGCGCAACAAATTCAAAAGTGGTGCTATTTCTTGTGCGTGGTTCCTAGTAAATTTGGTATAAAAATTTATTACACCCAAAAATCCACGCAGTTCTTTCAAATTCCGAGGTTTTGGAAATTCATGAATCGCTCTAATTTTATCAGGGTCTGGTTTAATTCCAAGTAGCGTTAAAATATGGCCCAAAAATTTGACTTCTGGTCGGAAAAAATGTGATTTTTCAAAATTTACTGTTATATTGTGATGTTCTAGACGTTGGAATAGTAATTCCCAATGTTCTCAATGTTGTGATGTACTTAGTGAGGTACACAAAATATTATCAATAAAAGTAATAACAAAGTTTCCCTATCCAATTAGAACAAATTCCAAAGCTCTAACTAACGCAGCTATGCTTGTTTTTAAACCAAAAGGTGTGGCACAAAATTCATAAGATTTTCCCTCATACAAGAAAGCTGTGTATTTCATAGATTCTGGATGCAATGGTACTTGCCAAAAGCTACTCGTTAAGTCTAAAGTTGAAATAACTTGTGTTCCTGCACATCTTTGAAATAGAACTTTAGTTGGCTCTGCGCATTCGTAATCATTGACCATAATTTCGTTTAACTTCCTAGCGTCTAAAAACAGTCTTATGGTACCATCCTTTTTAATTCTGACCACTAATGGAGTTATATACGCGCTATTTGACCTTTGAATTATTCCCATTTCTATAAGTTTTTTAATTTCATTCGCTATAAGTTTGTAGAATCGTTCTTTTTCTAATGCATTTAATAAAGTGCAATGCACGATTTTTTCTCTAATTTGTTCATCAATTAATGCATATTCATCCTGGGCATTATCATAAGTTTCACTTGTATTAATTTCCTTTATAACATTTGGAAAAATTTCTTCGGGTTCTGAATATTTCCCTAAACATTCTATGTATCTTTCTTTTTGGACATTTTCCGCATCCATTATTATGCGAATTGTTTTTACATCTTCGCCTAAAAGTTTAATTTTAATAGATTTATTTTTATCTTTTAATTCAATAATATTATTTTCGAAATCGATTTTACTTTTCAATCTTTTTAATAAGTCCACTCCAATGATACATTCTTTATTTAGCCTAGGAATAATTAGAAACACATAAGAGCCTTCCCAGTCGCCCATTTGGAATTTTGCATAAATTTGATGCTTTAATTTAATAGGTCTTCCCCTAGTTGCACCAATATTTGTGGTTCCTACAATTGGTAAAAGTTCGCATTGTTTGAAAATATTATGATTATTTTCATAAAAGGTCTCGGAAATACAAGTTACTTCGCTACCTGTATCTATTAATGCATTTGTTTCTATTTCCTCGAGATTTAAAATCATTATTGGAAATTTATCTAATTGTTTATCTACCGCATTATCATCGTTTTCTAAAAGTTCACCCCTCATATCTAAAGGTAGAGTTTTAAAATATAATAAGACTTTTTAAAATATTTTGGCCCCGGATTTGCCTCTATCGTTTTACTCTCTAATGACCTGAGGCATGTGCGTTTCCCTGATTAAAATAAAATTCATCGCGTTTATCTATATTTTCAACGACTTTTATAACTCTAGTTTGTTTAGTTATATTATTTTGTGGCATACCATTTTGCTGATTATTATAAGCCCCTTTTTTAGTTGCTGATTGATCATTCGTATCTCTAGGCAAGCTTACTTGATATGCGTAATTAGGATTTCATTTCTAAACATCATCCTCTACTCGTCCATTTACATAATTTTGCTCAGATCTATTTCTATTATATTGATCGCGGGAGTTATAATTATTTTGAAAACGTCTTGGCTGTTGATAATGCCCTTGAGATTGATAATTATGCGGAGCTTTATTTCGATAATCATAATCCGGATATGAACCACGATTTTGCGAATTTTCGTAATAAAAAGTTGATCGATTTGGTTTATTAAAAGAATTATTTCTCTGATTAGCGCTGCTTTTCGGATTAAAATATCCTTGATTTTGATCATTCTGACGTGGATAATTATTATATGTCCGTCCTGAATAATAATTATTTCCAAATCGATTATTATCCTGCCGCATATATTGATAATTATTTCGATATCGTGGTGGATAGTTTGATTCAAAGTTAGAATTTCTAAAACCTTCATTCTCACGATTTAGCAACTCTTCTTGATTTTGATAAGAATTCTGGAAATTATTTCCACTTCCCCTATTGTTTCTCATATTTCGATTATCGCGATAGAATCTGCCAAAATCATTTTGCTGTTAAACGCTATTTTTATGAGGATCATAACCTCCCATACAGCGGTTGTGCGGATGCGGTTACAACCTACAAGTTGTAATAGGGCTTTAAATACTTGGGATTCGAATTGGCTACTCTGGTCCGTGGATAGGGTCTCCGGTGCGCCGTAACGAGCGATCCAGTTGTCGAAGAAGGCTCGACAAACTGTAGGAGTTTCAATGTCGGCGAGCGTTACTGCTTCGGGCCAACGAGAAAAAGGTCAATCATCGTTAGGCAGTAGTTGTATCCGTTGCTTACGGGCAGTGGACCAACAAAATCCATATGTGACGTGCGCCGAAGAAAGGGGGCTTACTCTGAAAAGTGAGATTGTTCAGGGCGAGCGGTCGTAGTCGACCCGATAGACGCGACTTTTAGGAGAGAGGGAAGACTCACGAAATCTTCCCTCTCCACTTACTATACATTCTTACCCATATAGCGGCGCGGCTCACGGACGGGGTATAGATGAGACGCGTAGATTGCAGTGTTGAGTGGTGGGAGGTGTTTCACGGGATCTCGAGCTGTCGAGCGAAAGCCCGATTTCTCGGGTCTAACAACTCAATTATTAGCAATAATAACGCTCGGAAATTTTTGTCGGTGGTTTCATTGAAAAGAGCAACTCAAAAACTATCGAAAGGTGTAAAAACATCGATTTCGATTTTTTTAGAGCTTACTCTAAAAAAATCGAAATCGAGGTTTCCCCCCCCCCCCTTTCTTGGGGGCACGTCACATATGGACATGTCGAAAACGACATTCCGGTGCCACGCAGTCAGTGGGTAGAAGCTGATTGTGGCGCGAAACTTTGGACTGTTGGCAAGCCGTACACTGCTTGCACCAGTCTGATATGTTTCGGCCCATAGATGGCCAAACGTAGCGCTTCCGGATGACACCTTCGGTCATTTTAGCGTTGGGATACGCAGAGTCGTGGAAGAGATGAAAAATTCGTTCTCGCAGTTGAGCTGGGATATAGAGACGTAATGTTTCGCCCAATAAATCGCAGTAAACTGCTGACTTCCCCGAGTCCCATTGGATCTTCTTCAGACTTAAAGAGCATTTGGGATCCTCGAGGAGGACTTTCAGCTCATCATCCGAATCTTGGATTGTGACAAGTTCCGTGATGCTGAACTCGGTCGGAATGACTATTGCCTCAACTCGAGAGAGGGAGTCGGCCACGACGTTTTCTACCCCAGACAGGTGTTCAATGTGGGTGGTGAAATGGGAAATGAACGACAGCTGTCGTTGTTGCCGCTGTGATGCCTTCTCAGACTTTTGCGAGAATGCGAAAATCAAGGGCTTATGATCCGTGACTTTTGAGCTGGTGAGAATTTTCTCGAGAAAAAGGCAAGCGGTTTCCACACTCCATCAAACCGTTGTTCAAGGCAGGCTCCCATGCCGAAGTCTGAGGCGTCTGTTACGAGACGAGTCTCAGAGTTGTTGGACGGATGGGCGAGGAGAGTTTCGTTCGCCAGGGCCTGTTTAACCTGCTCAAAAGCGTTTTCTGCCTCGGACGTCCAGGGAATGACCCTCTTGTCGTTTTTGCAGGAATCGCTGAAAAAACAATTTAACGGCGCTTGTTTTTTAGCCGAGTGAGATATGCTGCGACGATAAAAATTGACCATGCCCAAAAATCTGCGGAGCTCCGCGGCGGTTTTGGGCTTGGGGAAGTTGGTGATGGCCTGAACCTTTTCGGGAGTAGGTGCACAGCCCTTGCAGTTGACTGTATAACCTAAAAATTCCAGTTCCCGGTAACCGAGCTCGCACTTGGCGACGTTAATGCGAAGTTAGTACTCTCGTAGCTGTTGAAAGACGACTCTTAAATGGCTCTCATGCTCTTCGTCATTCGAAGATGCAATGAGGATATCGTCAATGGAAAAATCGCTCAAGTGCGGGACCGGATATCTGTCAGGCACGGTCGCCGCATTTAGTCTGCGGTGATCGCCGCAGACGCGCCATTCTTGGTTCTTTTTACGAACCAAGTGTATAGGGGCGGCCCACGGACTGCTCGATGGTCTGCAAATATCGTCTTTGGTTAGTGCAATCGTTTTGCCCGATCGGCTGTTGAAGGTCCCGTGGTTATGATATGGTATCATTGGGAGGCGCATTTATTGCTTGAGACGAGGATATGATTTCCGGGAATTCGGACAACAACTTTGAGAATGGAGTGGATCGATCGAAGAGACTTACTCCGAAAATGGGAGTGGATTTGAGGAATGCCTTAGTGCTGAGGCCGGTTTTGGTATCAACGAGGTGCGATTCGTGGAGAAACGGTACGAGTTGATAATGAGCCAACAGGTCTGCTCCAATTATTCGGTATGGAACTGAGGCTAAGCAAAAATTCCATGTGTACTCGCGACGCAAGTCCAGGTTGAGGGTAACGCGTTTCTCCCCGAAGGTGCTGATTCGAGAGTCATTGGCTGCTAATAGCACTAACTCGCTGGGTTTCGAATGATTATTTTGCTTATCGACAGGCAGCACTGATAGGTTAGAACCGGAGTCTATTAAATAGATGAGACCAGAATCGCGATCGCGTATGTGGAGACGTTTGGACTGGTTGTGCCTTAAACCGAGAGTCTCCACTCGGTGAAGCTCTTTTAGTTTTCCGACGCCGGTGTTTACTCTTTCCAGATGCAAGGTGCTTCGCATTTGCGAGCGTTTTTGCGAAATCTGGAATGGTAATAGCAAAGATTGCTTCTGCGATTGCTTGCTGATCGATTTCGCGAGCGGGAGTTGCCGCGAGTGTTTGAGAAATCTCTTTGGCGACCGCGTTGCTGCTCGAGTTGGGTGATTCTACGGGCGAGTTCCTCGAACTGTTTGGTCTGTTGTGCAAACATTGCCACAGTGGAATCCGTGGGGGACTGAGAGGCTGCTGTCGAGCATACATTAGCCGCGTTAGGGGTAGCGGAACTGTCCGGAGCTACCGCGAAGGTTTGAAAAGCAGATTGATTTGAAGCCTCGCAAACCTTGTCTGCTAGGGTCGCGAGAGCCGACAGGTCGGCAACTTGGGACGTGGCCAGGACAGCGCGGATAGAGCTTGGAAAGTGCTCCGAAAAAATTGATTTCAGGACGTCATCGCTGCACGCGTTGTCATTAAGGCTTCTGAGGCGATTTAATAAGAGCGAAGGTTTCCCTTCGTTGACCACCTCCCCTTTTAAAAGCTGACGCAGCTTGGCCTCGTTGGAGGTGGAATACGTCGATATGAGCCTGTCTTTGATTTGATTATACAAGTCTTGGCGTTGGCGATTAATAATGTCTTTAACGTGCGCGACGATATCTGGGTCTAATTGAGCCATTAGCTCCTGCGCTTTTGACTTTTCGCTGGTAATATTTGACCGCGCGAGGGATGCCTCGACTATGAGGAACCAACAAGCTGGGTCCTGTTTGTAAAATTTTGGAACTTTGGCTATCGAATGAGTCTCGGGACCGTTGGTCTGTAAGTTAGGCAGTTTGCCGAGGAGCTCGGCAACGGCTTGCTCTGATGACCCGGGTTGGTTTGTGAACTTGGGTTGATCGGACTCCGGGGTGGGATTGGTCATGGTTAGGCCGTTCCCAGGGTATTTACGCGATAAGGATGATGCGCGAGATGTAGGGATGAGTGTAATTCAAGTGAAGAATCTAAGGGGCTGAATTTTTAATAAATAATCTTGAAAACGGAGCTATCAATTTCTCGAGAAGCCCCACACCGGTTGCCTTTTTTTCTTTTTTAGTAATGATGGGAGGATAGTGTTTTACTAGCGGTGGGGACGTCAAAAACAGCCTGCCAAAAAGCATATAATGTTTAATATACAAAACAAGTAGAATAAAATAAGAAAATGCAATAAAATTCCTCAAAAAGGAAAAAAAAAAGAATCATGCATAAGCGTAGTGTTCAAGCGCAAAGAACCGGATTTTCGCTGAGTAACGGGCGAAGTATGGATACGGGTTCTCGGAGCCAACAAATCAAAAATTTTGTATAAATGTTGTTAAATGCGCGAAAAATGTATACAAAAGGCGGTAATGTTGCGATGAAAATGGGTAAATCTCGCAATAAAAGGGTGAACAAATAAAAGAAAAACTAACGACACTACGGGTTGAATTCCATTTAAAATATGTAAGGTCACACCGCCGGAATTTGGATTGTTACTCGCGATTTACGTAAATCAAAATTTGAATGCGTCGCGATTAACGAAGCAAGTCGAAAAACTACACACTTGTGAATATTTATTTACGTATGTCGAACTTTAACATAACTGACGCGTGAATTTGTGAAAAAGTTGAATTTTTTACGAGAATTCTTTCAATTTATTATGTGAAATCACGTGAATAAACAGAAAAAGAATGTTTTCCTATGACGGAATTACCGTTTAAAATGCAAAATTTAAGAATGAGAAAAAAATATGTAAATTCGGTTTCGAAACGTAACTGTTACTTTGCGGAGATGGCGTCACTCCGACAATATGAAAATTTGGCGTCGCGCGGGAAATGCACTTGTGAAACACGCAGTACAAAAATTGACACATTTGTACAAGGCACTTAGATATAAAATAATAATGTTACCGCTTAAAATCCGTAGAATGTTGAAGCTGCTGAAGTCTCAAATTGTCAAAATTTCCTTTAATAATTGCCGTGTGCGAAATCTTTGATACTTTGGAAAATTATAAATTGACGTCCTTTCAAATTTGCATTGGCGTCCATAAAAAATTACTTCATAATTTAATTCCCAGGCTGGTTTTGGGTCCAATTTTGAGTTAAAATTTCCAGAATATGTGCGTAGAAATATTTATAACGGTCAGACCCATCATGTGAATCGTGGTAATGCAATTATATGTGGCGTTTCGAGTCGGGGTTACCACTGTAGGTTTGCAGTATGTAATGTTGCGACTATATACTTTGGCGCTTTACAACAAGAAATCGTAGTTGGAAGTAATTTGAGAATGTATGTTGATATCTGTCTGCAAGATATACAATTGCTGTCGTTACTTCATAAGGATATAGTAATTACGACAAGATTAAAATATAACAACTCAGTCTGTATTCAAAGAGAACATTGCACGTTCTCGTGAAGACGTGTGATCGATAGGTCGGCCGGAATGCTAGTGACGCTTGAGTGAAGCGGTCGCACGGGATCGAGGAGAGGGGAGACGCTGATGGAGCGGGAGCTCGGAGTAGGGAGACACTACAGTGAAACTCGCTCGTGAACGCGATAATTACACGGTGCTTGGTCCTGGTCCTTGATCCTTGATCCTACGGTCCTGGCGTATGGTATAGGAAACGCTTGGTCAGATAGATATCTGAAGTGCCGTAATGAATGTTAAAGAATGCTATAAAATATCCCTACACCCGCTTCACCTCAAAATTTAAAGTGTTAAAAGTATATGTGTTATTTATAAAAATGAATTTGTTGACTGTAATTTGATATAAGCGGAGGCGTGTAGTTCCCGGGAGTGAATCGTCTTGTCATGTACAACAGCACTAGTTGTCACTAGTTTCCAAAGGACGAGAAGCAGGGTTTGTGGTGGTTACAAGCGGTTTCAAACCCGACTTCGAAATTGCATATAATTATCAATCAAATGGAGGAATCAAGTAAAAGAAAGTGTAAAAGTATGTTAAAAGTATTTTATTATACTTTCCGTATTTTTACACATGCTTTTCACTTTGTTTATCCACTTTCTTGATAAATATATTGAATTTTAAAACTGCTCACGTATATACAATTCATACACAGGGTGTCCCAGACTCAAATGACCGGACTTATATGACTGTATAAAAATAAAAATAATAAATCGAAAATTCCTTTTTCAGCAATCAGTTGAAGTTTTAGTTTTTGAGTTATAAAATATTTAAGCTTGACCAATCAGGAGCGC
>CAKNWU010192444.1:0-13486 GCA_932072015.1 Andricus quercustozae | reverse complement strand
ATACATACTATTCTGAAGATGATTTGGATGGGAGAATCTTATTTTTTGGAGATATTTGTATTTCATCAATCTGTATATTTGCTCCAAGTATCCGAGAGATTTCCAAACATTGACATAAATTACAATGAAACCTTGTAAAAATACTTCAACGAAGTATACAAAATGATTTTTTTATATGCTATCGTAGATGGGGTACATATTTGGTTGAAAAATCATCTTTTTAGGTTGAAAATTAAATTCCTTGGTTGAAAGTAGAACTACTTTATTGAAAATTCATTTTTTTAAAGATTCTAAACTAAGACTTAGTTTAGACTAAAAATTCAACTATTTGGTTGAAAATTCGTCTTTTATGACAGAAAATAAATTTTTTGGTTAAAAATACAACTGTTTGGTTGAAAATTAATATGTGTTAGTTGAGGATTCAAATCCTTTGTTGAAAATGTGTCCTTTTTGGTCAAATTCAATTGCTTTTTATTAAAAATTAAAACCTTTTGTTGAAATATCAACCATTATATTTTTTGTAGAAAATTCCTCTTTTTGGTTGGAAATTCAACTCCTTCGGTGAAAGTTAAACTATTTTCTTAAAAATTCATCTCTTTGGTTGGAAATTGAAATAATTCGTTGCAAATTTATCTTTGATAGTTGAAAATTTAACTATTTGGTTGAAAATGTATGTATTTTGTTGATAATAATTAATCTTCTTGGTTAAAAATTCATATTTTTTTCGAAAATTCAACAGTTTGGTTGAATTCTACTGCTTCTGGTTGAAAATTAAAATTTAAGTTTTTTAACTAAAAATTTAACTACTTTAACTGTTTTGTTAAGAAGTCATTTTTCGGTCCCCTGTTTTAAAAACTGGCATTTTGGGCTGTGAAGTCAGACATTTTTACATTTTCAAATCAGTGAGGTTTCATAGACTGGTTCATTTAAAAAGAGTCGAGAAATACAATAAATGAAATTTGTTATGTCATTTAAATTTTTTGTAATGTTTCCATACACTGGTTCCGCATTGTCTCCACATACGTTTTATTATCCGGGTAGTCCATGGTGTCCGCCTTGGCTTCCTATGAAAAAATTTCGCAACACCAGCTTCCAGTTTTTTTCTTTTTTATGTAGGTATTCTGGCACTGTTCTGCTTAACAAATTTTTTCCTATATCTCCTCCAGCCCGAGGGTATCTCTCACCTATTTCTCCACTTCTCCTGTATAATCCACGAGCTATACCACTATTGTCAATCCATGCAAATTTGGTGTTATCTTTTATTAGAAGAGTCAAAGGAAGTTTAGCTTTCATATGGCCATGGGGACCAGTTAGGAGATTCTTAATATCTTTTCTTTTAGCCTTCTTTGTGCTGACACCAGTCCAGTCAGATTTTTGGCAAACTGAAACAAGTTTCTTACATAGATAAACCTTGAATTTATTTAATATAGATATTATGCAAAGGATTGTTAGTTGTCCCATTTTTAAAAGTTATGTAGTTTACCCACTAATTTATAGACTTTTACTACCAAGCCTCCGGAACTACAGGATTTGAATTTGGACATCAAAAATTTCGTGAAGGTGGGAGAGAGGATGAGACCTAATGGGCCTAGCTTAACCCGTTTCTCCTAATAGGTCTCTCCGGCAAGCCAAGCCCAAGCGGTGGCTATGCCCCGGCTCATTTGGGAGCTGAGGGATTGACGATTCAACAGAGAGGGGTGGGGGAACTAACCCTAAAAAGTGGAACAAACCAACCTACCAATCGGCGAACAGGGAGTCACTGGGGTCTGAGCTGACAGATGCCGAGAGGACTATTCCCCTGATGGTAGTGGTAGCGGATACGAGCTACCTGGACTCGCTGCTGACTGCGGAGAAGTTTGAGCTCTTCATGAAGGTCACCTGGAGGGCGCTCGAAAGAGTGTCCTCATAAAAGTGGTCAAAGTTTGCAACCTCTTTCTGCTGGGGAGGGGTCTTCATATTTGTCACAGCCGACCCAGAGGCTAAAGCTTGGCCGCAAAATACAGTGGCCAAAGCAAGGCCCTGGTAATGTGCAGTCCTTGGAGTGGGTGGGGTTGAATTGCTCCAAAAGATGCTGAGGGCTGCGGCGTAAAACCCTGTTAAGCTGGGAAATTTGCATGTGGTCCTTCGGCGCTTAGAGAATTTAAACCCTCACTAAAGAAATTGTCCTGGTGCATCTGCAGGTACTATCGGCCTCAGGGAGAGAACACAACGGACGATCCTTAACACCTTCTCGTTGTACAGATTCCTGTGTCAGAGATAAGGGCTTTTACGGGCGTCAACTACAGACCCTTCTACTTCCTTGGACATATCAATTTTTTGATTGCCGGTTAGTGATAGGAGGAAATTGTCGGGACAAAGGAAGATCGGCAGTAGACCTAAATGACTGCTCACGGCCTATTACCCAGATGAACTTGCATCACAGCAAAGGCGTCTCTGTGGTTCTGCAGACGGGCACGGCTGTGAGGCACACAGTTGTCTCACTAATCCAGGAACCTTGTTTCGTTCAAGATGACATAAGGGGATTAGGGGTGGGGAGGCTGGTTTTTTTTTACAAGGGCACCAAGACGGCCAAACCAAGGGCCTGCATACTGTCGAAAGGATTGAACGTTGTCCCGCTGCTAGAACTATAGTCGAGTGATCTGATGATAATATCCACAAATCTTATAGGAACTGGAAATCTAGTCATGGGTTCGACCTACTTTACACATGAGAGCGAAACCAACCAACCAGAGGAAGTATGTTAACTGGTAAAATACCTCCATGTAAGGGGTCACCCTCTTCTGTTGGGGTACGATGCTGAATGCAACCAAACTGTGTGGGTAGCACGGACATCAGCTCAAAAGTGAATGATCTATTTGAATATTCAATTACGACTGACTTAGATATTCTCAACACAGGGAATACTGCGACGTTTCACAACTCGATCAGTATCTACCGTACCCGCGGGCCCTATGTAGGACAGATCCAAGAAAAACAAACCAGCATTCCACTGAATAAAAGAGTGCATAATCAGAGTTTCCCAGCCCAGTTAGAGACTCGACACCCTGGAGGTGGCAGCCAATACTTTCACGGAGGCCGTCAAGCTACTTACGAAAGAAACTATCGACCCACAAGAGTCCTAAAGGGTTGGAAGACACACCATATTTACGACGATGGCATCTCAGCCCTGACAATAATAAGAATACCGCGTTGGCGTCTTGGTAGGGCTAGAGCGTTCCTCTTATGACTTTGATGGCTATGTTGGCGGTAGCACTGCTACTGACCATAATTATCATAGTGAGTCTATTAAATATATCGAAATTCTTGTCGCTTCCCGAGGATCTTCGGGGCGCTCCTGGATCCACCGCTAGGGGCGATAGCATGCGAGACGATGGTGAGTTGCGAGATGGTCAGGCAGATTTCTCTAATCGAACAGCTGGCCAGCAAGAACATTTGCGACAAGCGGTAAGAAGTGGAACATCAACTGTGCCTGCTGAGGATACTTTGACTAGCGTTGGCTATTTACAGCCAAACACCTCAACAGAAATACCGTGGGAGAACATCAAGTCGGATACCACAATGAATGAAGAATTGGTGCGTCTCTACTCTCAAAGGGCGAAGTTTGAAACCACACGTGAAAAAGGATACAATTTTAGGACGAAATTTGCTGCAAAGTATCCTCATATAAAGAAAGTCACGCTAATAGATCTTATCGGTAAGGTAAAGGACATCAGGAATAATCTACACATCTCAGAAGACCGAGTAACAGAGATTAAATAACAGGTTGTTTTGGCGTGGAAGAAAAACAGCAATGAACATCAGTTAGAAGAAGCCACATCATAACATTGAGCAGCGGCAATTGATGTTCTTCCTCAACCTGTTGATGATCCAGCACTACCACATCCTCCACAGGTGGATGGCCTAATACAACCAGAGGCAGAAGCAGAGACTCAGCAACTAAGAAAGCCATTAAAATGGACGTACCATATGAAAAGAGATGTCATGCGCCTTGATTTTTTGGCAGAGAAAAGTGGGCAAAGTGTGAGGAGAGAACACCATCGAGTCTTCTTACTTAAATACCCAGAGCTAGCCACAAGAATAAATGAGCAAAATCTAGCAAACCAAAAACGCTCAATATCTATAAACAGATTGCGTTTGTCTGTTAAAATAGCTGTCATCCAAATGGTAGAGGAACAGCAGCTTCCTATTGATGAACTTCCTTTAGAAGATATGGACATCGAAGACCTGATTGACGATGAAGGCATAGGTGCTAGGGATAATGAACATTAAGTACACGTTTCCCTATATTTCATGGTAGCTCTAAGAAAGCATCCAAAGGCGACTGTTGTCACCTGCAACAGTCCTGGCCGCTGTATAAGCATAACAGCGGTAAAAGACGAATTGCAAATTCTACCATTCTCATAATTTTGTACATACAACATCATCGAAAATGATTCCAAACATCGTATAAAAGTAACTAATGACATCCTCATCTCATCAGTCACTTGACTTAGTCCGTGGCTCTGATGGAAAACCGGGTTCACTCTCTGAGTTTTTCTACATTACCGATCAAATTAACGACCTATTATCTAGCACAGTTACGACCTTCAACACATTTTTCAGCCTTCGCGCGCAACCTGTGATGTGGCAATATTTAATTAATTTTAACATACGTGTGTATTTAGAACGTTTATAAAATCAAATTCTGATATCAGATGTATAACAAAATTCTTCACCTATTAAACGATAACTTTTTTATACTTCAAGTCTTTAAAAATATGCTGTAAGTTCTTAATTTCTGTAAAATAGTTTTCCATCTGTTTACGATGAAACTCTATTTCTATAAATTCTCTTCTGACACGTATTTCAAAACGGAAATTGCATTGCAGCACTGGAACCACCCCATAATAATATAATTGTATATTTACCGACACAAATATCGAGAACAGCGAAAACGAAGACCAGAGTACCAACGAACCTCATTTTTTTCTAGCTACAAGAATTTTCTCAAAAACTCGTGACTGTAGTGTAACTAATGCTTTTTAAAAGATATTGTATTATATATATTATTCGGAAGACGATTTGGAGAGGAGAATCTTATTTTTCGGAGATATTTGTATTTCATTAATCTATTTTATCTGTTTCTGTTTCTTTATTTGGAGAATCTAAAATTACTTGTACAGTACGTTACGTTATCAGTTATATTTGCTCCACGTGTCCCAAAGAGTTAAGAATATTGACATAGATTACAATGTAACCCTGTAAAAATACTTCATTGTGTTCACATTTGTAAAAACCTGAAAGAACATGCATATTTGGGACCTTGCATAAATTTCCTAAGAGCTTTTGGTTTCTTTTGCTTTTTTTGTTTTGTTTATTTTAAGAGAGTTGCGAAACACAATAAATGGATTTTTTTATGTAATTTGAATTTTTTGTAATATTTTCATGCACTGCTTCCGCTTTGCTGCCACTTCCGTTTTATTATCCGGTTGCCGATGGTGTCCGCCTTTGCTTCCTATGAAAAAAGTCAGCAACACCAGCTTCCACTTTTTTGTTGTAAGTATTCTGGCACTGGTCTGCCTATCAAATCGTTTCCTACATCTCCTCCAGCCCGACCGTGTCTTTCACCAATGCCACTATTCCTATATAATGCACGAGCTGTACCTTTATCGTCAATCCATGCAAATATGGTACCACCCAGTACTAGAACATTCAAAGGAAGTTTAGCTTCCAAATGGCCATGGGGGCCAGTTAGGAGATTATTTATATCTGCTTTTGTAGCCTTCTTCGTGCTGACACCAGTCCAGTCAGGTTTTTGGCAAACTGAAACATTGGGAAAAAGTTTCTCATATAAATAGACCTCGTATTTATTTAATATGCATACTATGCAAAGGAGGATTAGTTGTCAATGAGGTGATCTTGTTTATCTGGTTCAACCACAATCTCATTGCTTTCTATGAAGTGTCTGTTTCACGAAGTAAATCTAATATTCAGAGAAGCCACACATCAGGGAATCCCTAGAAATCAGGGTAAATATAGGGAATTTGTTTGGTCAGGGAAAGTCAGGGATTTGAACAAAAAACGTTGCAAAGGTCAGGGCATTTCTGTAAGAAGCACTTAAGGGATTCCTAAAGAATAATCAGGGCTGCCGCACAGTCAGTTTTAGTCAATTTCTTTTCTCAATTTACATTTTGGTCATTTTTTAGGGGTTTATAGCCCCATGCAGAAACATTTAGTTTCGGTCGGGTGTCATCCGTCGTACTTTTTTCTAATCAGGGGAAGTGAAGGAAAATGGATGAAATAAGAGGAAATGAGCGGAGATAAAGTAGGTGAAATTAGATGAAATGTGGGGAAGTAAAGGAAAATGAGAGGAACAGAAGTAATAGAAATGAAGGATGGAAGTAGGGGAAGCGAGGGGAAATTAGGGGAAATAAGGGGTGGGGAATTGCGGGAAATAAGGGAGCGGAAGTAGGGGAAACGACTGTGAGTGTGAGTCAGGAACAGTAGGGGAAATGATTATAAATGGGGGTAGTAAGGCAGGGAACTACATGTCTGGGTTAAGGAAGTAGGAGAAGAAGAGTCTTAGCTGGGGAAGCTAGGAAAAGGGAAAGTAGAAAAGGAATAATTTGCACAAGAGGGTAAAGGTTTAAAGTTTTAAAGGAATTTCAAAGGATCTGATATATTTTAACGTATTTTAAAAGATTATAAAATTTTTTTTCAAGATTTCAATAATGTGATGGGATTCCAAGGTACTTTAAAGGATTTGGGGCATTTTAAATAATTCCAAAGAATCTTAAAGAGCTTTAAAAAGCATCGAAGAATTTCAAACGATTTTTAGGAATTTGAAAGCTTTTAGGGTATTTTTAAAACTTTCGACGAATTTTAAGGAGTTTTAAAAAGTTTTAGGGGATTTTAAATATTTTGAAGAACCATAGCGTATTTCAAGGCATTTTTAAGGGATTTGACAAATTTCAAGGAATTTCCAAGGAACTGAATGATACTATACCTATAGAATATTAGGTTTCAGGATATTTTCAAAGATTTGAAGGTATTATGTCAGATTTTCAACAATTTTAATGATCACAAGAACTCAGGGATTTTTTGAGATTTTGAAGATCTCCAAATATTTAAAGGTATTACCAAACTTTTTAAAAGAATTTCAGGATATTTTTCAATATTTCAAGGAATTTGCCATTAAATGCAATAATTTGAAGGGATTTTAAAGAATTTTAGGGTATTTTTAAAATTATTTTACGAAGTTTCAAAAATATGAAAAACCTCATTGTTTCCAGCTAGGGGAATCTGATTTACGGAATAATTCTTGATTGCAGCGTAACTACTAAAAGTTCTACAAGATATTTTAAAACACAGCCCAGTCCCTGTCTCATTCTACCTTCTCTTCCAGTGGCATTGAAAGTTTGAATAATCTTTTTATTATTTTCACAACGTTGGAGGCCGGTCAGTCGCTAGCTGAACACTCTTTACTTTTTTTAATGACTTGGAAAAAAATAATTTTTTACTATAAGTGTATTCAACTGATCAACGCCAAACCTACACCAGACTAGATACCCTTTAATATTTTTCAAAATACCTCTAGAAAAATTTGCTGCATAAACTTGGAACTTTTTTTTGTTTTAGGATAGCTGATCAGCGACAGTCCTGCGTCATACCAGATCTTCCAGAGCGAACTTGGAATTTCTTGTTCTTGGCTAGCTAATCAGCGCTAAACCTGGACCAGAACAGAATGGAAATAAAGAATTAAATTCTCGTTTTGATAGTGTGTTGCTCTTCCTCTTCCTGTTCCACTTCCTTTTTTATCCTCTTCCTGTTCCACTTCCTCTTCTTCATCATCTTCCTTGTAGAAGAGGAAGAACAAGATGCAGAAACAGAAGAAGTGTCAGATCACTTTCGAAGCTGGTGTTGCGATACGGTAATCAGGTTCAGTATGAGACGGTCCGATCTATTATCATATTTAGAATTAAATCATAAAGATACGGGCGAATATTTATATTGATACGCCTCTGACTAAAAAGTGGACAAGCAGGTGGAACGAAAGGATGATTCACGAAATCATTCGATCATACGATCGCCTGCGCGCGCCATTGGATAATAAGTGGGGATAGCTTGGGACCAATGCACTTTATATATCGATCTCGGTATCGGTACCACAGGACTTCCTACTCGACCCTCTGCGAGGAAGAAGCCTCTCTTGGTCTTCATGATGTACCTGTCAATGGAGTCTGAAATTTTGATTGGAATAAGCGTCATTCAAGGAACGCCACTTTCAAAGGATGCTCCTGTTACGAGTACAATCAAAACTTCCGTCTACTAAATTATCCGAATTCGTTAGAATTCGAATAATTAGATGTAATTTTTTGGGGCTTACATTTATTTTTTTATTTTTTTATTACTGTGATTCAATTATTGTAACGACTTTGCACTCCATCTTTTGGCGGAGACCTCGTTGTGCATGTTTGCATCTAATAGTGGGAAATTTGTAGAATGATAATTTAGTGTGTGCAACTTTCATTGTAACGACTTTGCACTTTATCTCACGATAAAGACCTCGTTGTGCATGGTTGCACTAACTATTGAAATTCGAATGGGAAATTTTGCCTTCATTTTTTAATAAAGATGGAACCAGAAAAGAATTCGTAACGACTTTGAAATTTATCTTATAATAAAGACCTCGTTGTGCTTGATTTTATGTGAGAGTGATTTTCTAAATTAATTTAAACACTTTTAAAATACGCAATCATCTCTTCCTTGAGTGAATCCACAATCCGTCACTTTTATCGTCAAATAGCGATTTAAATTTTAGTGGGAAATTTTATTGTGAAAATGAATGTCACTCAATTGTTGTTTATTGAATCATCAAGTTTAGTTATAAAATGGTTAGGGTTAGTTTTTATATCTTATCAGTATTGGAATCAACTTATATTGTTGTTTGCAATTTACTGGACAGGAAAAAGTAAATGCAAATTGAACGAATGTCTCGATGAAAATAAAAATCATCGAGATAAGTTTGAAATGCAACATTACCATTACTACAAATTAGTATAATTTTTAGTAAAATTAAGATTTTGAACTAAAATCAGCCAACTGCATAATTAAATTGTGAATATTGATCAACACAAAATCGATCCCCGGTTAGAGAGAATTTGATAATGTTACAAGTACATTCATTGCCTCACATGGAATTGCTCTGATCCGAACCTATGTGAGGCCAGGCCAGCTTTCCTAGGCTTCACTTGCGAATGGAACGCTAAACTCCCTGCACAGGGCTTTAATATCTTCGAGGGGCACTCACTACGAAATCTGCAAATCTTAAAACTGTGAATGTGGCAAACTGTATTGAATTCTTATAGAAATTCCGAAATTTGTGATTCTCCTCGGATCGGCTAAACTAGGCGGATTTCAGATTCAGTCGGGTGTTCGTTTAACGTCTGGGAGCATGTTTCGAAATGCTCCACACCACCCCATCCCTGTCCACTCTTATCCAAAGATTTCCAAGATTTCTACGCGCATGCTAGATTGCTGAGATTTCCAAGAGTTCTCTTAAGATTTCATGTGCAGCAATCTGAGATTTCACAGCGAGTAGCCGCTCGAGTATCTTCGATCTGGCGACGGAACTGGATGAGAAGACTGTGCGAGCAATCGGACTGTGTTTCGCAAATTATCACAGAATCATTTAGGAGATTTCTATAATTTTTCCATTCTTTTCAGCAGTCAACTCGGAAGTGGGGTGCGCCTTCTGCCCACACTTATCCCCTCCTTGAAGATGTTTGCCTCATTACAGCACTGGCACCATAACCCACGCTCCCCTACGACAAAAGTTTGCCAAACAAAAAAAAACTATAAATAAAGCATAATAATATTATTATATATTTACCGACAGAATTAACCAGAACAGCTAAAGCGTAGGCCAGAGTACCAGCGAACCTCATTTTTTTCTATCTGCAAGAATCTACTCAGAAGCTCGTGACCAAATTGTAACTAATGTATATTATTCGAAAGATGATTTGGTGGGGAGAATCTTCTTTTTCGGAGATATTTGTATTTCATCAATTTGTTTCTTTTTATTTACCTAGATAATTCAAAATGACTAGTACGGTGCGTTACGTCATCAGTTATATTTGCTCCTATTGTCCCAGAGAGTTCAAAATATTGACATAAATTACACTGCAACCTTGTAAAAATACTTCAACGAAGTATACACAACGATTTTTCTATATGCTGTCGTACATGGGGTACATATTTTGTTAAAAAATCCTCTTTTTAGGTTGAAAATTCAATTCCTTGGTTGAAAGTTGAGAAAAAAAATTCATTTTTTTGGTTGAAGATTCATCATTTTGGTAGAAAATTCATCTCTTTTGTTCGAAAGTAAAATAATTTGTTAAAACTTTCCTTTTTCGGGTAAAAAATTAATTTTTTAATTCAACTATCTAATTGAAAATTACCTTTTTGTTAAAACTTCATATTTTCGGGTTATAAATTCTACTGTTTTGTATAGAAAATTTGTCTTTTTGTCATAGAAATTCAACAATTTTGTAGAAAATTCTATTCTTGGGTAGGAAATTTTCTTTTCTAAATTGAAATTTTTTTCAATAAGAACTTAATGACTACATTTTTGTTAAAAAGCGATCATTTTAAACTAAAAATCTAAATGAAAATTTAACTATTTCGTACGGAAAGATTAATAATTTTAGTTAAATATTTATCTTTTGTTAAGATTCCTCATTTCAGTTGAAAATTTACCTATATATCTTTTTTTTTATCATTAGATTTGACTTTTTTGTTGGAAATTTATATTTTTTGGTTGAAAATTCAAATATTGTTGCAAATTTCTCTTTTTTTGGTAGAACATTATTCTTTTTGTGGCAAAGTTCATCTTATTGTTTAAAAATTCTATTGTTCATTTTTAAAATTTAAGTGTGATCTAACAAAATCGTGTTTCTGGCTGACACCAGTCCAGTCAGATTTTTGGCAAACTGAAACATCGGGAAAAAGTTTCTTACAGTGATAAATCTTGTATTTATTTAATATAGATGTTATGCAAAGCAGGGTTAGTTGTCAATAAGGTGATCTTATTTACCTCATTGTACGATAATCCCTCTGAACGAGGCCATGGAGACGGGAACTGCAAACGAGTCTGCCCCAAAAAAGAAAGGCATGAACAGTTCTTTGTTAAGGAAACTAAAGAATTAAGCGCAGTTAGCTAGAAGGCCGACTGTGGGGGCTGGAGCATCGGCAGCAACAACGCTGACAACCAGCATTGAGACCCGAAAGAGAGGGAAGGACTCAGAGGACATTCGAAAAGGGGGGGGGACTAACCCTTCAGAGAGAATCAAACCAACCTACCAACCAGCGAACAGGGAGTCGCCCGGATCTGGGCTGACAGATGCCGAGAGGACTATTCCCCTGATGGTAGTGGTAGCGGATACGAGCTACCTGGACTCGCTGCTGACTGCGGAGCAGTTTGAGCTCTTCAGGGAGGTCAGCTGGAGGGCGCTCGAAAGAGTGTCCCTATAAAAGTAGCCAATTTTTGCGACCTTTTTCTGCTGGGGAGGGGTCTTCATATATGTCACAGCCGACCCAGCAGCTAAGGCTTAGCTGAAAAATACAGTGGCCGCAACAAGGCCCTGGGAAGGTGCAGACATTAAAGTGGGTGGGTTAAATTGCTCCAAAAGATGCTGAGGGCTGCGGCGTGAAACCCTGTTAAGCTGGAAAATTTGCATGTGGTCCTTCAGTGATTAGAGGATGTAAACCCTCACTAAAGACATCGTCCAGGCGAATCGTCAGGTACGATCGGCCTCAACAACAGGCCCTTCTACTTTCTTGGACATATCAATTTTAGGGTTTGCTGGTTAGGACAGGACGAGCAGCCAATATTTTCACGGAGGCCATCAAGCTACTTTCGAAAAAAACTATCGACTCACAAGAGTCCTAAAGGATGGGAAGACACACTGGTGGAACGGAAAACTCAAAGAGCATTGCTCATGTTACGTGGATTAAAGGAAAATATGTGAGAATGCCTACATTGCTTATTGTAGGGGTTAAAGTAAGGGGTGAAGTTGAGCAGTTTTAAAATCGATGACCTCTTGCATTTCTTTTTGCTGAATCTCAAAATAAAAATTATTAGGATACAATCAACTCCTGAATTAGGAGTTGAAATAAGGATGAAGTGGCTGATAATCAGAAAATTCGCTCAAAAACATTGTAAAGGGTTTTCGTGGGTTGTAGAAACGATTCTAATAACCATTTCATCAAAATTCGCACCTGTATCGATGGTGGCCCGCTATTATCCTCCTTTTGGGGGGGAGGGGGGGTGGAAATGAACAGCGAGAATCTGAAAACGAAAAACATCACAGAATAGAATTGCAGATGGTTTTCGTGGGTGCTGAATATCATTTCGACAACCATTTCTGCATTATTCTTTACTGTGCGAATGGTTCCTCGTTCCCCCCACTCTAAGTAATATAATTTATTCAAGAACCCCAGCTGTTTCTGGGTACACCTGAGAATATGAAATAAAAACATATAGTACAATGTCGAATCAGTTATAATAGAGCAAAAATGCGTAGTGCAAGAAATAAAACGCCCAAAAAACCTAGGCAACCTAGAAAATCACCTAGAATAAGAGAAAATGCTGGTAGAAAACCTACTGTAATACATCAAGCTTCTCGCAGTACAATAAGGTAACGTGATGTGGAACTGTCAAATAATGAACGCTAAAATAATGTTAAAGTATTAGAAATAGCTTTAAATATTCTTAAGGTATTAGAAAATTATGAATTAGACAGTGAATCGATGGAAGTTGTGAAATTCAAAATAGTAGATTTAATGTTTTGTACATGCGATGCATCTTCTTATTTTGCGTATGCGACTTTATCAAACGCACTCGCTTTAACTCTCAGCATGCTAGACACAAAATTAGGATGGTTTGATTAATTGATTTACAAACATCGCTGTTTCCCTTGAAGTATTTACATTTTATTTTCAGTTGCCTATATTAATACAAAAAAAAATATTTCTAAATTAACTTTTCATAATTTTAAACAAAAGACAGAGGTCCCCGTTCCACTGCAAAAGTTTCTAGAAAAGACTGCTGATAGGTTATGCGAAGCTGTTACATCAGACTGGCCCAAAAATGCTATGAATAGTATCAAGTTGTCGGTGACGACTGGCTTTGATGGTGCCTCTGAATTATGTAAACCCTCAGCAGAAATTTCACTATGAGGAGAATGATGACCGAAGTCCACTTCAATCACTTTTTGTATGCGGAGCACAAATTATTCAACTTAAAAGTCTGTCTGATCCGAAATACTTCTGGAATAAACCTACACCACAAAGCAAACGATTTTTTCGGGCTTTGAAAATCGCACATCAAAAAGAAGACAATGAAATGGCTCTCGAAGAGTACAATCGTTTGGGCGAATAAATTAAACATCTTAAGCCTTTCAAATTCACAATGAGCAACGGTGTTATAGTGAAGGTTGAATTTTCA
>CAKNWU010192391.1:0-10018 GCA_932072015.1 Andricus quercustozae | reverse complement strand
ATATTATACGGTGAGTGCAGAAAATCGAGCGCCAATATTATGATGATAATGTATTCCTTAAGTCTGATAGAGCTTAAGTAAATAAACCTTTTTTATTTAAAATAAAAAACATGCGGAGTAATTTTTACATGAAGAACATATAACACCGAGCGCGAAGCGCGACGACCGAATGACGAGCTCTGGGCGCGCTCAACTGGTGAATACATGCATGTATCAGAAATTAAATAAAAATATGAAAAAAAAGGAGTGACAGGGTTAAAAATTACATTTTGAGTAGACCAATATTTTAATTTTGATAAATGCCTGATATTGAGTGACAATATCTGAAATTACATTGATAATTGGATAACAATTATTTCATTTAACAAGTAATAACGAGCTGGAACACAAGTTTTGGGCGTGTCCCTGATTTTTTCGAAGTGGAAACTTCCGCTTCCGCCTAGTGTGACATGCATGGGCAATAGGGTGGTTCTCATGTCGACATGTTTGGAAAGTACATGCGTGCTACTGAAAATTCTTATTTCCTGCTGAAAAAAAAACAGAACACCTAAAAAAATGTAATCCAGTCGGATGAAATCGTGCACTCCCTCATCTAGGTCAAACTCGTGAAACTCGAAATATCCTTGTAGTTTTCGTATTTAAAAAAGTATTTAGGACAGAATGAGCCTAACTATTTATGGTAAATTTAATACTGTTGTATAACTTCATAGTGGTACTTTATAAATTAATTTTATTTATTTTTTATTTGGAAATAACTAGGAAGAAGACTTAATAAACAATTAAATCATCTATGTGTTACCGATGAATTTGTATCAAAAATATCTATAAGTCTAGGTACACTTCAAGTCTTACCCGTGCAGAAATTTTGGTGTTGCGCCGATCGAGAAAAATGTGGCCCCGATAGGGTAATCTGTCTAGCGCCAGACCGGAAATAAAACGCCGTACCCGATCGAGCCCAGATCTGGGCCTCGAAAATGTGGACCCGGTCTGGCCCAGATATGGCCCCTTTAATTTTGTATTTCTACAAATAGTAAAAATTAAAGGTTTTTTAATAGCAATAAATAATTAGCTTTGGGAAGTAGTTTGTGCAGGATATATCCTCCACTGAAAAAAAATGGTTAGTTGCGACAAGAAGCTCTTTGTTAGTAGAGATGGTATTAGCTGCGACAACCACTTCGATGGTAAAAGTAACTAACCAGTTTAGTGCGGCAACAAGTCGCCGTTAGTAATCCTATACGTAGGTTATATTAGTAACGATAGTCATTCTAGTCGCAGCAAATAAAGTAGTCACATTTACCACCAATTTATTTTCCAAGAAATAAAAGTAGTAAACGTTACAAATTTTCGTCCTTAGTTAAATTGGCAGAACTGAAACCTGACCAGTGCTGCCAACATTCGCACCGAAATATCTAGTGTTGGGCCGCGGTAATATTCTCGGTAATTACCGCAGGAAAATCACCGTCATTACCGTAAGGTTACTTTCGTTACCGGTCACATTGCGACGCCATCTGTGCGATAAAATGTGAACTTTAATTCATTTATGTACATATTTATTGATTATTCTTAACGACTTTATTGTTTTGATTAGACTTATGAAAGAAAAGTCGAAAAATTATGTTTTATTAAATATTTTTAATATTTCTTTATTCGTAACAGAACAATTAATACAAAATTATTGGAACTATCATTTCGGATATCTGAAAAATAGTATTGATTCAACAATTTTTTGATAAGATAACTTTGTTTAAAGAAAAACTACTTTTGGCGCAAGGAAAAGCATTTTCTAAAATTTATAATGGTGAGAACTCGAGAACAGTTTTATTGATTGATATGAAATTTGCAGAAAATTTGCTGAATATGCATTAGAACTTAAAAATATAGATAAGAAATTTTTTAAATTTTTTTACCACCTGTAAGGGGCGATAAATATCACCTTGTTTTAGTAAAAATGTTAAAAAATAATTATCTTTTTTTCTTATTTTCTTTCTTTTGATCTGATGGTAATATTATAAAAATGTTTATTTTTTTAATTTGTTTCAATTTTTTCTTATAACTAATAGATGTCCTAATAATAATGACCCCAATAATTGTGTATTCATTTGTTGTTGAATAAAAAAATGAATTTGAAGATAAACATCATTTTTCGACTTTTTTGCTGTTTTTATCTTAAACCATTTTTGAGGCAGCACTTAGAATCATATATCCAATTTTCTAAGTAACTCCTGCTAACGCTGATATATACAGGCTAGGAGCTACTTAGAATCATTACATTTCTTAGTATAATTTTTTACATAACAAACATATATGTATTTGGTGTCAAGCTTATGAGAGAATTGTAAAGAATTGTTAAGAAATAATATTTTTACAAAAAATATTATAAACCTAAGCTCTTTAAGCAAAACCAAGCTCTGTTGTAGAGGTTAAGGACCACTTCAAAACGTGAAATTTTTTCCGCAAGTTATTTAATACTACAAATATACATGAATATTATATCAAAATAATCAGAAAATCATGAGCAATTCAAATTTAGTCTTTGAATTACCAATTTTTTCGTTACCAATCGTTACCGGAGAATTTCCTCTACTTTACCGGTAATTTCAGTCGTTACCGGTAATTTCTGGTAACGACCCAACACTAGAAATATCGCGTCATGTTCTGGATCGTCGCGATTTTCATCTTAACCTTTTTGTGTACTGTGCAGTAGTGAAGACCGTGAGGACTGTCGCATCGATCTAAATTTTTGAATAGACTTACTACTAATTCAAGTCTGTACTTTTAAATATTGAAATTATAGTAGTTTTGAATTACCATCCCAATGGACATGTGGGTGTATTTTACATGACGTCTTATCAGCACCTGGTCTCTATAGAAAGTCGTGAGGACGCTCTTTTATTCATTTTAATAGTAAAATATTCTAATTTTATTAGTGAGGACTACTAATTTAAATAGAGAAACTCACTAATTTCAATAGTATGGACTACTATTTTAAATATGAAAACTTACTAATTTTAATAGTGAGGGTTACTACTTTAAGTAGTGAGATCAACTAGCTTATTTGTAAGACTAACTAATTTCATAGTTATACTTACTAATTAAAGTGGTAAGGCTTACTACCTGAAAACACTATGTACCATCGAAGGTTGTCGCGACAAGAAGTAAAGTAGTAAGGACAACTACCACAAGTCTTGCGAATAATAGTAGCCTCAACTAATTAAATAGCAGTGGCATATACTACAAACTAAAGTAGTTGGCCCTACTACTTTATTAGTCAGTCCAACCAACTATTTTTTCAGTTTCGAACATATTCAGTAAATAGACTTTATTAGCCTGCGCTTCAGTAATTTCAGCACTCATACTCCTAATTTTCCTTATCAGCAAGTCATCTAAATAGAAAAATACAATCATGGTTAGATCAATTATATTTTAGGTAATAATTATAGTAAATAAAAAAATAACTATCCTTAAATTTTTCTCAACCTTAGCCGGAGATTCAGTTGCAGTCGTTAATTTCATTTTTGGTTGATTTTTCGTTGCATAACCTTTGATGCCTTTTTTTCCATGATTTTTGAAAGAGTTTCTTTGTCGTTCACTTCGAAAGGGTTTTGAGTCGAATCAAAGTTAGTACGTATTATAAAAATGTAATTTGACAAAAAGGTATTGCCAGTTCTCATTTTTTATAAACTCGTGCAAGAATCCATTTTCTTGAAAGTCACCGAGAGAATCAATTTCTGCAAAAAACTGATTTTTGAAACGTAAAATCGCAATATTAAAAAGTGAGGTTATATGTTCCAAAAAATAGTAATCCGAATATTCATATATTTTGTATGAAGTAATCTGTATTTTCACATTATAAGCAAGAACATATAAAATTCTAAAAAGCTTGAAAACATTTTCTTTATTTATATGAATAGTAAATGCGCTCAAAATGATGAGGCTTTCTCGGATACTTTTGAACATTGCTGTCATTTTAACGCTTTATTTTATAATCAATTTTGTTTGGAAAAACTTACCTGTATCCTTGTAAGCTGAAAATATCTCTCTTGAAGAAGATCTAAAATGTAAAGATACAACTAACAAAAAACTTTTTACCATTATTTATCTTTGCAATGGTGCCTATCTTCATTGTTTACAATCGAATGCGAACAGTCGAACAATCAAAATCTTTCGAGATAAGCGCGGTAAATTCAAATGGAAAATTTAGTGTTAGATAATAAATTATTTTAAGTCCTTATTTCTTTTCGAACAATTTTTCGTTTTTATTCATTTATTTTTTCTAAAATAATGTAGAATATAAATTATTTTAAAGTTGAGAGTCTTTATTCTTCTTATCTTTAACTGCAAAATATTTAACTTATTACTCCATAATAATCTTTTGCAATTAATTTCAATGGATATTCATAAGCTCAAATTATTACAAAAATATTGTTAATATTATTGATATTTAGACAAAATTAATAAATCACAGACTATGTCACAAAATGATAGGGACTTAGAATGATCAACTTTTTTGCAATCATCCATTTACATTAAAAATAAAATAAACATATTGCACTGTTGATAAGATTATTTAGATTTAAACATAAATGAAAAACAAATGAATCAATACTATAATTCTATGCTTCCGAACTCGTAATTTACTTTTTGTTTTCGGCATTTTAAGTTCGATATAAACAAAACAATATCACGAGGACAACACAAAACATGACATAATCTTGTCTAACCAACCCGTTGCGACGTGGTTCCGACGCGAGCCACACCACCTGCCTCCTTGCGGCCACATGTGGAAAATCCGATCGGGCCCAGATCAAAACTTGGGAACAAGTTGGGCAATTTCTGCACGGGTAATTATGAAAGCAAAAAGTAAATTATGTAAAACAAAGGCTCTAAAAATTGTTGTCTATAAAATTACACAAAAATAAGGAATTTGTCCTAAATAATCAGGCTAATTTGCCCTAAACATATGTTTGTAAGTATGCAAATCACGAAGATATTTATAGTTTAATGTTAGACCTTTGACATAGATCTGACAGTGCACGATTTCAAAGATTGGATTGCATATTTGTAGGGATTTTCTTGTTTTCGATAAAGGAATAAGAATTTTCAAAAGCACATTCCACTTTTAAAACTTGGCGTTTTTTGGTCCAACTTAAATTGTCTAAGTCTATAATATAAAAATGATCACAATAAGAGTATTTTAACAGTAGGCAATAAAAAGACGACCTAATTAAGTATTTAAAAAATAACCTTTAATTTACTTAAATGTTCACTTAGGTTGCGTCAGTCGGTAAAACCATACCCACGATGGAACAAATCTAAACGAACACAATAAAATTATTGACGACCAAATGAACCATTTTTGAAATGAGAACCTTAGATTAAGTTCTGTTATAAGTTAACTTTGGTTGAATCATTCAGTAAAATCACAGTCGCAGTGATACAGAAATCAATTCTGTTTACTGGCCGTTAAAAATATAAATAATCTAACTATTTAAATCGCTGGTTACATGGAGGGCAACGGCATCGCAGATTTTTCTCAAACTGACTGCATTCTTTGCAGAGGCATAGGTGCCCGCACGAATTGTGTCATGACGAGCTACTTGAGCCAGACAGTCGGTAAATGCATACATATACGCAGTAATGAAGTCAATCAAAACGAAGACAGTAAACGTATTATAATGATAAGAATGAAAATGAAAAGCAAATGAATAATTTTACAAATGAGAACCTTAGCTTCAGTTATGTTACGTTATAACCCTGCTAAAAATGACAGATAGGATCCGATAGAGACGAATACACAACCGGATAAGGCTCCGGATAGCTCATTTCGGAATCTAGTGCGCCCCTATCTGGTCCTTACACGGTTCGTAATATCATACGCGGAAGCATAGATGCTTTATCCGGATTGTATGCGGCATCACAAAACGAAATTATATTTAACTAACTTAAAAATGGCATTTTATACGGCCCTATACGGAATTTAGTCGAAAATTAAGATGGGGGATGAATGCATCCAAGACCGAAAACGCTGTTCTATCCGACGCTATCCGTCTCTTAAGCGGACACCCAAATAAGAAAATTAAATTATTTCCGCGGCGGAGTCTTATCCCGCTCTGTCCGGAATTTGGTCGGAAAATAAATCGGGTGATGGTTTGAATCAAATACCGAAAACGCTGTTCTATCCGACGCTATCCGGCTCTCAAGCGGACACCCGAACAAGAAAATTAAATTATTTCCGCGGCGGAGTCTTATGCGGCTCTGTCCGGAATTTGGTCGGAAAATAATTCGGGTAATGGCTTCAATCAAATACCGAAAACGCAGTTCTATCCGACGCTATGCGGCTCTTAAGCCGACACCCGAACAAGAAAATTAAATTATTTCCGCGGCGGAGTCTTATCCGGCTCTATCCGGAATATGGTCGGTAAATAAATCGGGTGATGGTTTGAATCAAATACCGAAAACGCTGTTCTGTCCGACGCTATCCGGCTCTCAAGCGGACACCAGAACAAGAAAATTAAATTATTTCCGCGGCGGAGTCTTATCCGGCTCTGTCCGGAATTTGGTCGGAAAATAATTCGGGCGATGGTTTGAATCCATGACCGAAAACACTGTTCTATCCAACGCTATCCAGCTACTAAGCGGACACCCGAACAAGAAAATTAAATTCCCTGCTTAAAATGACGGATAGGATCCGATAGAGTCAGATAACAAGCCGGATAAATGTAGGAATAGCCCGCGTCGGATTTTATACCGTCTCTATATGGATCTCTTTCGGTTCGTAAAATCTTATACGGAAAACTAGCGACTCTATCCGGATTTTAATATGGATGACATATGGAAAGTAGCATTTCATCTGGCCCTATGCGGAACTTTGTCGGAACTTACATTAGAAGACTGTTTTCGCTTAAGTCTAAAAATGGTTTTCTATCTGGATCTATCCGGCTTTAACGCGAACATCGGAAATAGAAAGTTGAATTATTTGGCCTACTGAATCTTATGTGGACCTATCTGGAACTTTGTGGCAACATACATCAGAAGACTGTTTTCGTTCAAGTCCGAACACGATTACCTATCGGATAGGATCCGATAGAGACGGATAGGATTCGGAATTTCTTTGCGCCTGTCTGGATTCTTATAAGGCTCTGCTTAAAATGACGGATACAATCCGATAGAAACGGATAGGATTCGGAATTTCTTCGCATCTATCTGGATTCTTATACGGTATTTGTGTCTGGTTTTAAATCTGGTTCTATGCGGAACTTGGTCGGTGTATACAACATTTTCTATCTGGTTTTGTATCCGGTTGTATACGAAATTCTTCCGGATACTTATACGGTTTTTGTGTCCGACTTTTAATACGGTTCTATACGGGACTTAGTCGGTGTATACAATTTTTTCTATCTGGCTTTTTATCCGGTTCTATGCGGAATATTTCCGCGGCCCATATTGCCCTATCCATTACAGCAGCTTGAAACAGATAAATAAATTTTCAAAAAAAATACTGTTTTATATATAAGAATTACACTTGAGTTATTTTTGAAATTACCAAAAGCCAAGCTTTTTCGCTGAAAAGCCAGGGCTAACGAGGAATATTTTTTCGTTTTACACAATTTATACGAATAGGTGGTTTTAAAAATGCGTAATAATAATATTCAAATTTAATTAATTTAAATTTTAATACTTAAATGTTTAATTTAAATATTCATTTAATGTGTGATTTCTGTTCAAACTGTAAAGCTCCAAAATTTAAAGGATTTATCACTTTCAGATGTATTATAAGTAAAAAATATTTAAATTCTAGTACAATTTTCCAGCATAAAAAAATAATAAAAAAATAATAATTCCAGTTAAAAAAATTGTTCCAGATAAAAAATACTTGAACCTGAAATTAGTATTCTAACTTTAAAGTTGAACTTGAACATCAAATCGAAGACTTGCTGAAGTTAGAAGTCTTCAAAATGAAATTTTTTAAATAATAAAGCTTTTACCAAATTTAGCTAAAAGCTAGTAATTATTTAAACATCTTTATCAAATATAAGAAGGCACATTATATAATATAATAAATAGTATAATATTTTATTTCTGGTACAATATTTCAAGGGTTGCAGTATACAGCATTAGAGAATTGAGGCCAAAAAAGTATAATTTAAAAAAATTTCCAGTTCCGAGAAAAAAATGTGTAAGTTTACAATCTCAGAGTGACAGAAACCTCAAAATGAAACAGGGGTTGATGATCACGATAAAAACTGCGGGTGAACTTCCGAAAAGGGTGGACCTCCAATTTTCTTCGGGCTCCGTATACTTATGAATTTTAACGCGCTGATTACGAATATGATAGTGGAAATTGGCGCAAATTTAATTTTCATGGTGAAAACCATAAAAAAAACCATAAAAATCATGGCTTTTTGCATTTATCTCAGTAATTATTCAAAATTCAAAAAAATGTTTCTTATAAAAGTTGTAGATCTCCTCGAAATACACATTTTATGTTTTGAGCTTTTTTCATACGAGTGATAATTTCCGAGAAACTCAGTAGTAAATCGATTTTCATGTTAAAAAATTAATAAAATACATAAGTCCATACATCCTCTAAGGTCGGTTTTATGGTTTTTCAACATGAAAATCGATTTAATACTGATTTCCTGGGAAACTATCATTCCAATAAAAAAATGCTAGCAACATTTTTTTGAATTTTGCATCTTAGCTGAGGTAAACCCAAAAAACCATTATTTTTATGGTTTTTTGATGATTTCACCATGAAAATAAAATTTTCGCCAATTTTTCGCTATCATATTCATAATCAGCGCGTCAATATACATAAGTATCAAGCCAACACTAATAAATATATGAACTTATGTATTTTATTAATTTTTAACATGAAAATCGATTTACTACTGATTTCCTCGGAAATTATCACTCGTATAAAAAAATGTTTGACACATAAAATGTGTATTTCGAGGAGATCTACAACTTTTATTCGAAATTTTTTTTTAATTTTGAATAATTGCTGAGATAAATGCAAAAAAAAAACATTATTTTATAGGGTTTTCATAGTGTTTACCATGAAAATAAAATTTGCGTCAATTTTCCTTATCATATTCGTAATCAGCGCGTCAAAATACATAAGTATACGGAGCCCGAAGAAAATCGGAGGTACACCCTTTTCGGAAGTTTATCCCAACTTTTTAACTGGAATTATTATTTTATTATTATTTTATTCTAGTGGAAAATTGTACTAAAATTTTAATATTTTTTACTTATACATCTGAAAGTGATCAATCCTTTAAATTTTAGAGCTTTACAGTTTGAACAGAAATCACAACTTGAATGAATATTTGAATTCAACATTTAACTATTAAAATTTAAATTAATTAAATTTAAATATTATTATTATTATTCAGCGAAAAAGCTTGACTGAGATTTTGTCGACAAATTCCAAGAGGTACATTAGCGTAATTAGCTAGAGCGTGCGGCTTAGATTTAGGTAGTTTAGGTAGGGTTCGATTCCCCAGCGGGGCGATTTTTCATAGCGTTTGTGCGTGCGATTATGTTTGTAAGTGACCGTATCTGCAATTGCGTAATTTCAAAAATAAATCCAGTGCAATTAATATATATAAAACAATTTTTTTTGCAAATTTGTTTGTCTGTTTCAAGCTGCTGTAATGGATAGGGCAATTTCAGCCGCGGAAATATTCCGCATGGAGCCGTATAAAAAACCAGACACAAATACCGTATAAGTATCCGGATAGAATCAGATGAAAACCGCATAGGTTTTTACTGGAGACCGCAACTATTTCGCATAGAACCGGATAAAAAACCAGATAGAAAAAATTGTATACACCGTCTAAGTTCCGTATAGAACCGTATTAAAAGTCGGACACAAAAACCGTATAAGTATCCGGATAGAATCCGTTGAAAACCGTATAGGGCTTTACTGGACAGCGAAAGTATTTCGTATACAACCGGATAAAAAACCAGATAGAAAATGTTGAATACACCGACCAAGTTCCGCATAGAACCA
>CAKNWU010192360.1:0-11033 GCA_932072015.1 Andricus quercustozae | reverse complement strand
TGTCCGCAACAAAATAATGACATTCAAATTTTTATAATCTTTCTTTTAAAAAAAACCACGCACGAGACATTGGAAAGGGGCTCGTCTTTGAACAACATTATACCTTTTGATTATTCACAGGGGTTCCTTTCTGCCCCCAAGGGACGTTCATAAAGGGTATGGGTTTGACCAACATTATTTCTGCGACGAATCACAGGGGTGCTTCTCCATCCCCACTAAATTTTCCAAAAGGGCAAGTGTTTACCCAGCATAACATCTTTGATCGTTTACAGGGGACCCTTCGCTCCCCTCCCCCCATGAGATGTTGGAAGAGTGTGTGGGTTTGAATAACATTATTTCTGCGACAAGCCACAAGGATTGCTTTCTGCCCTCCATCAGACTTTTTAAATGGGTATGGGTTTGAACCAGCATTATCTCTACGACGAATCACACGGGTACCTCTCCACCCCCACAAAATTTTCCGAAAGGGCAAGTGTTTGACCAACATTATATCTTTTATTACTCACAGGGTGCCATCCTCCCCATGAGACGTTGGAAAGGGGTATGTGTTTGAACAGCATTATTGCTGCGGCAAGTCACAGAGTTGCCTTTCTACACCAACGAAACATTCGAAAAGGGAAAGTGCTTGGCAAACAATATATCTGTGATAATTCACAGGGGTGCCTTTCCGCCCACATGAAACGTTCGAAAGGGATACGTGACGGACCAACATGGGTTTTAAGAACATTATGTCTGTAGCTAGTCACAGGGGCGGTACCCCCCCCCCCCCCACGAGATGGTGCAAAGAAGTACGTGTTTGAGCAACAGTATATCTGTGATCATTCAAAGGGGTTCCTTCCCGCCACACATGAGAGCCTTGAAAAGGGGTATGCATTAGACTAACATTATATCTATGCTCATTCACAGGGGTCCCTTTGGGAAAGAAGTGCGTGCTTGACCAACATTATATATGTGTTCATTCAAAGGCGTATCTTCAAGCGACCCACGAGACGTTGGAAAGGGGTATGTATTTGATCAACAGGGGTGCCTTCTCGCCCCCATGAGACGTTCAAAAAGGGTATGGGCTTTACCAAAATTATGTTAGCGACTAGTCACTGAGCCGCCTTCACGCTTCCCACGAGACGACGAAAGAATGTACGTGCTTGACTAACACTATATATCTGTGATCATTTACAAGGCTACTTTCTAGCCACGCACGAGACGCTGGAAAGGGTTATGTACTTAACTAACATTATATCTGTGATGATTCACAGGGATACCTTCCCGACCTCACGAGATGTTCGCAAAGGGTAAGTGTGTTTGAATGACATTCTATCCATGTTCATTCACAGGGGTGCCTTCCGTCCCACCAAGAGACGTTGGAAAGGGATATGGGGTAGACAAACATGATATATATGACCTTTCACAGGGATGCTTTCCCTCCCCCCATGAGACGTTCGAACGGGGTATGGGTTTGATCAAAATTATTTCTGCGAGAATGGGATGTGGGTTTGACCGACATTGTTTCCATTGGAAAGGGATATGGGTTAGACAAACATGATATATATGATCTGTAACACGGGGTTTACTTGGCGGTATGTGCGACGAGGGCCACAGCCGAGCCCGTCCGGGAACCCACGACGGGTCCCGAACGTGTGGCCGACGGCGGGACTCGCCGCTCGTGCCGTCAGTTGCTCTCTGAGTGTTCGTGGGTGAACTCGTTTCTTTTCCTGTCGTTTTGGATACTACACCTGTTTCTTTTGTCCGTCGAGGACACTACGCCTGTTTCTTTTCTCCGTCGAGACTACGACACCTACGCTCTGTAAGCTAAGTAAATAGTTTTTCTTATGAACCCTGGTCTATTTCAATGTGTTTCACCTTCTTCTCGGCTTCCCAACTTCCCAATTTCCTGTTATCCCACCTCGGAATTACCCTCGTAATACCTGGCTCCCAATCCAAAAAATCCATACTTTTCCTAAAAAATCCTCAAAAATTTAAACCTGGCGAGAAAAAAGGACACAATGAAAAAATTAGACTCTACTTTTGACTCTAACTCACGAACTCCTAACTTACGTAGAATTTTTTTTGTATGATATCGATTCCATAAGCCTTGCCATTTTATGAATAATTTCTGAATGTACAATGAGTTATATACACCATGATTTATATGTACCTGTGATTATTACCCTTGAAAAATGATATATATATATTCAATGATTGATAAGTGCCTATGATTCTATATGTGTTTATGCAACTAACTTATATATGCCAATGACCTGATATGTTAAGGAAATGATTGTAAAGTGCCTATTATATAATATTCGAGGTGTTATGAATCTGAAATTGTGCCATGTACTTGCATAGGTGAATATTATAGCAGGTATTCGCGTATCCCGATTAAGGGGTTAAACGAAATACGCAAGGGAAACCATAAACGGAAATTAAAATATTAATTTCGCTTGACGGTAAAAAAAATAAAAATAGACTCTAGCTTAAAAAGAATAAAACTAGAGCGGATTAAAAAATAAAATGAAAAATTTAAAGAAATTGTAATTTTTTGGGGGGAAGCAGAAACTTAGCTTTTGGAAAATAAAATAAAAACTACAGAAATTACCAAAAGATAAAAGAAACCTGAAAAATGGAATAGCATACATTTTTATGCTTCGCTGAATATTAAAATCGCTCGACTTGGCGATACGTTCAAGCGCACAAGCAAGTTCGCACGTGCAGCGGGCAACATCCACGAGTCGCAGCAAGGTCACGCGACATATCTAGTAAGCAAAGGGTCTTAGGAAGAAAACAAACACATTTTCGAACTCGAGAATTAATTGAATACCTAATTAAAATTTTAATTGAAATGTCTTGAACGAAATCGGAATTTTAAATTAGAAACCCACATCGGACAAATACATACAGGGTGTCCCATTAATAAAAATTTAAACTCAAATTGGAATAAATGAAACTCAGGTCAGGGACAATAAAAAAGATAATGCAAAACCCTACAGTCATGGAAAGCGACCACAATAGTCTAGATCAATGAAAAATGAACCGATCAATAGGTCGTGGTAGAGGGTTCATGCGAAATAACATGGAAACACCTAAAATGATAGGACAAACCAAAACAAATCAACTCAAAACACGCAGTACTCACACCATGACCTTACTCAAAACACGAACAAGACAGTCGACCTAGAAAGCAATACATACTATTGGGAGAACGAAAATCTACACGCATTAGGTGCGTCAGGCCCAATAATCAATCCGAGACAAATAAACAATGAAACTTTCGAATGTGATTCCTTTTTGGAAAAAAACACACGGTTCCTTTTTGAAACTGACGAGCTCTTAGAAACTACAGAGTTCAATGAATTTATGAATCAACAAAAGGAGAGATTTTTTAAAGAAAGGGGAATAAGGGCAAATAATTTAGAGTTAAGACCTGACCCACCAGCAAATATCTCTTTCGAACATAAAAACAAAATAATAGAACCAACTGACATGAAAAATGAAAACGAACCACGTAAAAAATATTCAGGTCAATTCAATTTAAGGGGACAATTAAAAGATCAAAATAAGCTTTCTCACAATATTACACAAAACCGTAACCAAACAAGAAGTAATAATATAACATTACAATACACAGACGACAGCGAAACATTACAAGACAGAATAGACTCAAATCAAAACAGACGACATAGACTCTCGACAACAAGGGAAATGTCAAACAGACATTCTAGAATCCACACAAATAACACAGATACTGACAGCGAACCTGAAAATAATTTAAATGACGATACAATTCCAGCAACTTATTTTCCTTTCGGAATGATCCAAACACCCTTTCAAATTATGAGTAATTATTTTATTATGAGTAATTTTTTCGAAGATTTCAAAAATGCTTATATAGACGAAAAATTTTCCGAGGAAATCAGACAAAAAATCAAATTTTTTAACCAAAAACGGACTCAAGACATTCACTCATACCTTACAGAAATTAGGAAATTATTTACAAAATTGTACCCTAGGAAATTCCGCGAATGGGAATTACGCATAACCTACGAAAACCTTAGAATTGAATATAAAATATACATAAAACGAAACGATTTTGAAACCTTCGAACAACTGGAAGACTTAGGGAAAGAATGGGAAACTGAGCTAGCCATATCCAAAATTCGAGGGCAAGTCTTACAGATTACCGAACCTAAAATAGAGGACAAATTAGAACAAAAACGCAATGACAGTAGTGGGGATAGAAATAGTTCGGAGAATAATAAAGATTTAAGGGAAAATAATAACAAAAGCGGATATCAAAACAAAAATTACCAAGGTAGGAAACAATACAAAAATCTATTTCCATTTTCACCATTTGGATTTCATTCCAACCTTTTCCTAACCAATATCAACCAAATTTCAGACCTACATTCCCATCTGGTTTCCAATTCAATTATTTACCTAGATTCCAAAATAATAGACCAAAATATCCATTCAACCCTTATAGCCAAATGTTACCAACGTTAAATCAAATGTCACTAGGGCAAAATCAAGGTCAAAATAACCCAATGATCGAATTCCCTATAGAAAAAGCGGAAAACAATTCAGGAAATAATAGTAAACAAAATTTGCAAAAATCGAACTACATTAATAAAAATCAAAAATTAACTAAAAATAATAGTGATTCACAAGAAAAAACAAGTTTTAACTTAGACAAAAGACAGTATTTAAATACAAAAACGAACGAAAACACAAATAGCAGAACCTGCTACCATTGTGGATTAACGGGTCATTTTAAAAGAGAATGGCCTTATTTGGCATACAACCAGGAAAACTGGAAGGGCGGGTATTAGAACCAAAAATATTACGAACTAATGCCGAAACGCCAGAATATTTGAACTCGGATAAAGATGAAATAACGGAAACACGTTTTCATTTAATGACAAAATTCGAAAATAAACTATTTCAAATTATGGTTGATACACGTGCCACACATTCGGCGAAACGGTCGACATAATTCGACAAGTAGTAATCCTAAATAAAATTAAATTCGGTAGGCATTTTAGGAACGGACATGCTAAAAGCCCCACGGATGACCTTAAACTATCACTCGGAAACCATGTCGTTACCAGGGAGTCCCCCACTTACTATCGCATGGAAGCTTATCCAAAATCGCTCCCCACCCCAATAATTGAAAACAAAACCGAACCTAATCCTGACATCACAGTAAAAGAAAACAAGAACGTTGAAAATATAAAAATTAGGAATAAACCATTGAGCAAACAAGAAGAAAATAGGAATTTAGATAGCAAACCGAAATTCGGAGGTAGCGTTAACCTCAAAAGTTATAGAGAGCTTAACAAAAATAGGCAGAAGTCGGAAAATAGTAAAATACCTCCACTACCTATCAACCACAACCAATCCCAAAAAACCAAAAACGCCCAAATTCCAGAAAAAACCCTACAAAGGATATCTCAAAATTAATGAGCATCTCTACGAGCAACAAATACCAACCCCTAGAGAACATCCCCACCCACGACACTAGCGACGACCCAAGCACACAAAATTCGAGGACAATTATAGGAATCAAGATAGTAATCTTTGGAAAAATAGAAAAATTACTAATCGACAAAAATCAGAAAAGGAATCTCAAAAAGCCAATGAGATACCAGAAATTGATAACAGAAATCAGTGGGTAAATTTTAAAAATAAAGCAATACAATTGCATAATATTTCAGATAGGTTAGGCAAAATCGACGAACAAAAATATTGTTCGCTCGAGTACTGTGAAGGTAATGTTGAGCTGAGCGAAAGCCAACAATCCCAACTAGAAAAACTTTTAGAGAACAAAATAAAAATTCACCAGGGAAAAGAACATAGGGCGACTCATTTAACAAAACACTAAATCGACGTCCAAGGCCACGATCCCATTAAACAGCGATATTGCCACGTGAGCCCAAAAATTAAAGAAGTAATTTATCAAACAGTTGATAAACTATTAGAGCAGGACATAATAGAACCCTCTTGTTCGGATTGGTTTAACCCTATCGTTATGATAAAAAAGCCAGGGAAAGACTATAGATTCTGTTTAGATTTCAGAAAGGTTAATAATGTTACTAAAAAAGACCTTTACCCAATCCCACTCATAACAGAAATATTAGACACTTTACGATCAGCAAAATTCATTTCTAAAATTGATTTAAAATTAGCTTATTTACAAATACCATTGGACGGAAACTCAAAACCAATAACAGCATTTACAGTCCCTGGAAAAGGCATGTATCAATTTAAAAGGATTCCATTTGGTTTAACCAATGCTCCAGCCACTTTCCAGAGACTAATGGACAAAATCATTACTCCAGACTTAAAGTTAAACGTTTTTTGTTATTTAGACCAGATAGTGATTGTGACTCAAATTTTTGAAGACCATTCAAAATATTTGAAAATTGTATTAGATCAAATAAATTATGCAAATTTAACGATCAGCCCAGCCAATCCTAGAATTCCCTAAACCGAAAAACGTTAAACAATTACAGCGCATAATAGGGATGGCAATTTGGCACAGAAAATGTATCCCACACTTTGCTGAAATAATAGAACCAATAAACAGATTACTTAAAAAAGATAAACAATGGGTTTGGGGATTAGAACAAGATGAGGCTTTTCAAAAAATTAAAGATACACTAACGTCAGCACCTATATTAACGTGCCCAGACTTTACTCAACCCTTCCAACTCGAAACCGACGCAAGTAATACTGGGTTAGGAGCCGTACTTACACAGAAAATTGACGGTGTAAATTACGTAATCGCATACGCTAGTACAAGCCTAAACGGCGCAGAATCTAGGTATTCGGCATCAGAAAAAGAATGCCTAGCGGTAATTTGGGCCATACGAAAATTTAGGCCATATTTAGAAGGTTACAGCTTTAAAGTAATCACGGACCACTTAGCGTTAAAGTGGCTCCATAACCCGAAAAACCCCACTGGTCGATTAGCCAGATGGGCATTGGAATTATTAGAATATGACTATGAGGTCATATATTGTAAAGGTAGTTCAAATTTCGTCCCTGATGCTCTCTCTAGATCAGGAGAACCAGCAAAAATATAGCATTTGCGTTAACTTTTATAGTAGAAAAACCAAAAACGGACGTTACCGACAAAACAGATGACTGGCACTCTACTAAACTCAGACAAGTGAGAAAAAGACCGGAAGAACACGAAAAATGGCGAATCAGAGACTCACAACTCTATTTTTACAGAACAGACCCACTAATATCCACCCTCTTACCAGACTCAAACCTTGGAAATTAGTCGTACCCCAAAAACTTAGACGTCAAGTTTTACGGGAAAATCACGACGAAACCCAGGCAGGACATTTAGGCTCAGAGAAAACTTACGCGAGAATTTCTGAACATTACTTCTGGCCAGGGGTATATTCAGACGCTATTAATTACGTAAAAAACTGCCAGACTTGTCAAAGAGTAAAACCGGGTAACCAAAGTAAGGCAGGATTAATGGGGAAGAGAATCGTCGAAGAACCATGGACCATGGTAGCAGCTGACATCATGGGACCATTGCCGATTTCAAAAAAGAGAAAAAACCAATATATTCTAGTGTTCGTAGACTTATTTACAAAATGGGTCGAAATAATACCGATTAAAAAAGCGAACGGAACAACGATAGAGTCAGAATCTCATAAACGTGTCACATTCGGCATTAGACATTCCAGAACACCAAAATATTACCCTCAAGCAAACCCGACAGAAAGGTATAATAGGACGATCAAACAGATCATCAAAGCGTACCTGGACAACGAACACTCCACCTGGCATGAAGATATAGATGACCTACAGTTCGCAATGAACACATATAAAAACTCATCAACAAGGTTTACCCCAGCATTTTTAAACCTAGATGGACAGATAGACTAAGAAGACTACAAATAATAAAGGAGGAAGTACAGAAAAATTTGGACAAAGCCAACGTTGAACAAGTAAGCAGGTACAATTTAAGGAGAAGAGAAATACAATACGAAAAGGTTGACTGGATTTTAAAAAGGGTAACAAAATTATCAAATAAACCAAATAAAAAAACAAGCAACCTTTTTGAAAATTGGGAGGGCCCGTTTATCATTAAGAGAAAAATCTCCCCTACAATTTACGAATTGAAAAACCTAAAAGGAAAAAACATAGGAGAATTCAATATTAACGATTTAAAATTAGAAAATGTAGATAATAATAATAAGGCTTAAATAATGAAAAGAGAATTTCCTCTGTGACAGGGAAAAGGGACACATGGAGAAAAACGGAGAAACCAAAATGGAAGAGGCAATTTCAATGTTAAAACCCAAAATACAGGGAAACCAAGACGGACTCGAATGCCGATTCTGTAAAAAATTAATACCTAGAATTATTTACGTTATCCATGACTCCTTTTGTAATAATAGACCATATAGACTAAAAAATAACTTTACAACACCAGACCCCAAGAGACAGACGCACATACAGGGGGATTGGGAACTCATAAATAGGGAAATACAGCAAGTATTGAACATCGAAATACCAAAAAAAGTTCATACAGAGAAAAAAAAGATCGAATACGAAATAGAAATAAACATAGACCAGGAAACCATAACGGAACCAGATAGGTTGTTCGTTTTTGAACAATAATACCAACGGTAGTAAAATAAGACACAGAAAGGTTAAATAGTAGTTTTTAAAATTTTTAACTGATATGTATGCTAGGTGAATGTGACTAACTCAATACTCCAAGAAAAAAGGATAACTCCGGACAATTTAGGGACAGAACTCATTTATGTTTCAGATAATGGAGAGCCCGAAATGCACCTACTGCCAAAGAGAAGTGGAGGGGCGTTCACTGGCGCAGCACGCGTATAGCTGCAAAGCCCTTAAGTGGCTGCAATTAAGGAAAGCGGGGCACCGGGTTGAAAAATGGAAAAAATTCCAGCCACGCGACATTTTTGATCATATCGCCTTGGAACTTTTTTTATTCTCTTCTATATGTTTTATATTTAGACGCCTCGGTGCGGAAATTTTGAATTCCATCAAGGTCATTCCTGTAGCAACTTTGAACGAGGAATCCAATGGAGACCTTGGTTTCGACCTTGAGCTTGTCCTTCAAGGTCATTTCAAGGTCAACTATTTTTTTCAATAGGAACCCCTATTTTTGACACTTCCGATCACAATCTGAAGCCTTTTACTTTTTCATCTTTTCATATTTTTATTTTCTCAATATTTCGGCGTGCGAGACTTTCAGGAGTAGTATTCTTTTGTACCCGTTATTTGCCTTCGTACGCAAATTTAAACCAAAAACCGTATATATCTTCCGCATCGATTTACATAAGAGAGAGACTATTGTAAGAAAACGAAGCCTTGAACTACTTTATAATTGAAATATTTAAGCGAAAAATAATTTATATATGCTTGTACAAAATGTACAAAAATAAACAAGGGGCATATACCCATTTGCGGGATATAAACCGAACCCCATTAGAGGGGGGGGGGGGGTGTAACACGTGGGTTACTTGGCGGTATGGGCGACGAGGGCCACAGCCGAGCCCGTCCGGGAACCCACGACGGGTCCCGAATGTGTGGCCGACGGCGGGACTCGCCGCTCGTGTCGTCAGTTGCTCTCTCAGTGTTCGTGGGTGAACTTGTTTCTTTTCCTGTCGTTTTGGATACTACACCTGTTTCTTTTGTCCGTCGAGGACACTACACCTGTTTCTTTTCTCCGTCGTGACTACGACACCTACGCTCTGTAAGCTAAGTAAATAGTTTTTCTTATGAACCCTGGACTATTTCAATGTGTTTCACCTTTTTCTCGGCTTCCCAACTTCCCAATTTCCTGATTTCCCACCTCGGAATTACCCTCGTAATAGATCTTTCACAGGGATGATTTTCCTCCCCCCATGAGACATTGGAAAGGGATATGGGTTTGATCAAAATTATTTCTGTGAGAATAGGATGTGGATTTGACCAACATTGTTTCTGTGAAAAGTCATGGGGTACCCTCCCGCCCCCACGAGACGTTCGCAAAAGGTATGTGTTTGACCTACATTGCATCTCTGACCATTCATAGGGGTGCCTCCCTGCCCATTATGAGACGTTGGAAAGGGATATGGGTTTGACCGAAATTATTTCTGCGACAATTCACAGGGGTGCCTTCCCCCCCCCCCCGGCGGGGGGGCCCATTATGAGACGTTGGAAAGCGATATGGGTTTGACCGAAATTATTCCTGCGACAAGTCAGAGGAGTGCTTTCCCGCCCCCCACGAGATGTTCAAAAAGGATAAGTGTTTGAACAACATTATATGTATGACCATTTATAGGGGTGCCTCCCCCGCCCCATCGGGCGTTGTAAAGGTTAATTGATTTTATCAACATTATTTCCGCGACAAGTCACAGGGGTGCCTTGTCAGCCCACAAATGGTTAGAAAAGGGCTAATGTTATACAAGCATTATATTCCTGATCATTCACATGACTGCCTTCCCGCCCCCCTTAAAGAGTTCGAAAGGGGTATGCGTTTGACCGATATTATTTCTGTGCCTACCTCATGAGATCTTGGAAAGTGGTGTGGATTTGATCAACATTATTTCTGCGCTAACGGGGTATGGGTTTGACCAACATTATTTCTGCGACACATCACAGGGGTGCCTTGCCGCCCCCACGAGATGTTTGAAAAGGGTAAGTTTTTTATCAATATTAAATCTGTGATCATTCTCTGAGGTACCTTCCCGCCCCCATGAGACGTTGGAAAAGGGTATGGATTTTATCAACATTATTTCTGCGATGTGTCACAGATGTGCCGTCCCGCCCCCACGAGATATTCGAAAATGGTCATTGTTTGATCCACATTATATCTCTGATCATTCACAGGGTTGTCTTCCCGACCCCCCTTTAGACATTGGAAAGGGTTTGATAAAAATTATTTCTGCGACAACTCAAAGCGGTGGCTCTCCACCCCCGCGAAGCGTTAGAAAATGGTATGTGTTTGACCAACATTATATCTCTGATCATTGATAGGGGTGCCACCATCCCCCCCC
>CAKNWU010192337.1:0-11415 GCA_932072015.1 Andricus quercustozae | reverse complement strand
CTAACATCAAAATCGATCAATTCCGCAAAATCGTGACCGAAGAAAACTTCGCAATCAAACGCAGGTGCGAAACGGAACTGCAAAAATATGCTTAAACCTAAAAACTTAAGAGGTAAAATGGCTTGTCCGACAGTTTCCTCGATCACTCCGTTAGGGTACATGATACCCGGACGTGGTTTATCTGCTAATTTCTCAAGCAAAGTCGAAAATTTTTAAAGGCAGCACGAGCCTGGATCAAAGTGTCCGTTTAGTGAGCGACCATCGACACTAACAGTAATGAACAGGCGCCGTTCATCAAGTACTGTATTTACTTGATCTAAAGAAATCTGAGGGGCCTGAACAACGAAAGGGAGAGTGATCGGACCCTGGAGTCACTCACCCCTGTACGTTTCCCGACCTGGATCCCGAACATCGGCTACAGTTCGTAGAAATTTGGCCTGGTTGGCCACATCTGTGGCAGTAAACCTTTTTAGGTTTGAAGCAGGCACGAAAAAGGTGTCCTTGCTCATTGCAATTCCAATACCAGCCACGCTCCCCTTTTGAAGTGCCATCAGCGATAGTGCACACTAAGGGAGCTGGCGCTTGAGGATTCTCACTTCTCGCGTTTGGGGCCAGTGCAGCAGTCGACAAGTTCGACGCTTCAGCAACGTGGATACCCACTGGAGGATAACAAAAAATTATCGGGCATCATTTGTGCCTGAAGAAAGCCGGGATAAAAGCCGTAATTTAGGTAAGGCGGATAAGCACCAAAAGTAGGAAGTGTACCAAATACATGTTGTACTGTGGAAGAATGTACATCTATAGGGCTAAGTATAGCACACGCATTTTTCGAAGTGCTGTTTGGATTAGGGTTATTCGGTGGGTTAGTTCGTCGGTTTTCGTTTTTGTTATCAGTAGATTTTTCTCTGCCTCTAGTGCCCCGCTTTTTATTATTGTTTTTAATATTTCCGCTCGCTCCGTTGTTCGGTTTATCCGAGCTTGTAGGCTCATTTTCGATGGCAGCCACCCCTTCTGACTTTCCGTCATTATTACGGTAGGAAAATTCGGGTGAAACACAATCTTGCGTGGTCGGAGGGGGTAGATACGCTTTGTATATCACCTTTTACGCCTCGAAACTTTCGCCAGAATCTTCCAATTTCTCAAAAGATTGATACTACGTTTTAGGAAGGGCTTTTAAGTATTTCGGATGTAAATTATTTATTGCCATCTGCAATTGTTCCCTTTCCGTCCTCGGAGGATCATAATGTTGAAAAGTTAGGCGAATGTTTAGCAGATAATCTGCAATAGGTTCATTTGGACCCTGTGTCGCCTTGCGCCCATCATCCATAACTCGCATCTGAAAATGTAACCCTCCATACCTACGCCTGAATGCGATGGTAAATCGCCGCCATGTCTCTCACTTTTCCCAGTTGAACCTATACCAATTCTGTGCGGGTGGTTTTAATAAAAACAGGAGCGCTCGAAACAGATCCTCGTCTAATAACGAACTACCCTTCCTACATTCCTCGAACCTGGGTCAATAATTCCTCCGCACTGCTATCGCGCTTTTCGTTGTAGCTGATATTCCACTTCTGCACAATTGAATGAATATCATCCCTACTTTTCTGACCTATACCTATCGGCAATCCGCTTACTGGGTAAGGAGAAGACATTTGGATTCCTGTTCGGTCTTCCAGATGTCTGTAGGGAATATTATCCGTGCAAAAGGGATCATCATTTGGCACAAAAGAATCCAAAAATGGATTAGAGTATGGTAAATTGGCTTTGACATAACTCGCATTCGAATGAGTTTCCTCCTCTCGACGTCTCGAAAAGTTTGGGAAATTCACCGAAGGCAAGTCCTTCCCAAGGCCGCTTGTTGAAGCGCGATCAGCTGTGAACAGAGTCATCCTGTTTCCAGTTAACTGGATTACTTCCAGAAAGGCTGTAAGGATCATAGTCGAACGACTCGCGGGTATGTACAAGGTTGCGGTGTGTGTAAGCGAAGAGAACGTAACCACGTTCGTCAAGTTACGTGCGAAAGTTACGATGCTAACATTCGTTGCTGATGTGAGCAAGGGTTCCGTAACCTCAAACGTGGTGTACGCCGTTGAGAAGCCCGTTGGCTGTACGCGCGACGTCGTCATATGAGCGCTGAGAATCGTTGGCGTGACCACATTTGTATCGTCACGCGAAACGTAAAGCCTTTCGATCTCGACTGTCAATTCTCGTTCCCCACTCTCTTCCCATGACTGATGTATGTGACGGCAATGTTGGTGGAACATTACTAGGCGCCACCTCGTCGCCATGTCATCTCCATCAGTGGATAGGCTGAGATACCCCAACTTTCCCCGCAGTTCCTCTTTAGTCAGCGAACTTGCCCAATTTATAATTGAGTCTGTTGTTTCTGTCCACAACCTGTCTACTTTAATGGTAGAGTTCTCCATTTTGAAATTTTGAAATCTGAAAATCCCTACTCTAATTCTGAAATCGCGAAAATTCTACCAAAATCGCAAAAATCTCACGGAAATGCTTAAAATTTCCAAATTCCGAACAACTTCGTACTTCAAGACCGAATTCCGACGATGCTCATGAAATTCTTAAGAAAAATTTCAAACCAATCCTAAAATTATGTTAAATTCGAAAAAGTCCTAGTAAAATTAGAAATTTGCAGAAATTTATAAAAATTCTGTACTAATAGCCTGAATTATTCCCGAAATAATGTTCTCAAACAATCTCAGATAAAAAAAGAAATCCCGAAATACCGAACATTCCGTACGAATAGCTAAAATACAAAACATTCCTAAGCACATGTCACATATAAATACAGCAGATTACCATATTAATAATACATTGGATAAACAATAAAAGACTTCAATAAAATCACTGGAAATGTTATAATGATTAGGTTCAATAAATGGAACCAGCAACAATCAGTTCTTCATGGTGCCTAATATATAATACGCAGTTTGTAAACATACATTGTACATTTAAAGAATCTGGAAATATCCAGTTCTAAAAGCAAGGTAAAATCAAAATGGCCGAGTTAATCATGGTTGGATCGTTTCAGTTCAAGTTTCTCAACTCGAAAAAAAGGATTTCAATTTTCTACCAAAAATGTTGTCCCATCTGTAGCTTTTTTGGTCCCACGTTGGGCGCCAAATTTTATAACGACTTTCCCAGTTTTATGGGACATAGGTTGGGAACAGCGCTACAAAACAGCAGCGACAACGTAGGAACAGAAAATAGTTGAATACATGTTAGGCGCCAGACACCTCTTCGACGTCACTCCAAAATGTTCCAACACAAAAAATGCAAATAAATGATCTCTTATAAAAAAAGTCCCTATCTCAGGAAGCGGGATTTCGTGGGGGAGAGAATAAGCACTCCAGAATTTAAGTTTTGTGAAAAAATATAGTAAAACTATGTAAGTTTAATTGAAATAAAGTAATAGTGACAAGGTTGACGTGTGAATTTATAATAAAAGAAATATAAATCCAAAACATGATTAACATTTCTAAATAGTTTGTACCATACTATAAAAAAAGGGCGCACTCGAAAAATCCTAATCTCAAGAACAAAATGACAAAACCAGAGTAAAGGAAAGTGGCAATGCCTATCTCAGTCCTGGAATCGCAGATTCCCTTTATTTTACGATGCTAATCCGGCTCTCTACTAAAAACTCGTGGCTCGTCGATGGCCGACACGAAACTGATCTCTCCGGCATCCTCTGCCTCGTCAGTTCCTGCCTTCTGGCACCACAATTCTCGGCAAAGACGGTGCTGCTCTCCCAAGCCGTTTTTTTGGAACTCTGGACGATGGAATTCGGTCCACCATTACGGTATGTGGAACGCCGGCCGGTGTAAAATGGCTGCCTTCGTGTGTTGAAAAGTGTCGAGCCTGGCATGGCCCAGTAATTATTTTAATAATCCTTGGCTTTGATTAATATGTAGTGGCTTACTCGACATCCTTATGCGCCCTGTGATAGTGAAGTGACCGTAGGTGCGTTAGAATGACGTAAAATTTGTGGTAGTGAGGTAGTGTGGGGTGGTTGGAGTTGATGTCAGTGTTTTTCCCTGCCGGATTTTCCCAAAAAAGTGGACGCTGCTATTTCCGAGATCGATGTAGGACGTCAGGTCCTCCGTACCTTATTACTCCAGGTACCTAATTTAACCTAATTAATAGTGACAGGTTGCATAAAATTTATTCTAAAATATATTCTAAAATTTTTATTCTAAATTAACTACAATAGCCGTATATCCAGCCCGACTTGCGTGTATAACCCCACCTATTCCTAACTAATCGGTTACGCATGCGCAATTCCGCTTCATTACTTCCTCTAGGGATTAATAAAGCTTCAATACTCCCTAGGGAGTAATAATGCGTGACCGATTGCTTAGGAATGGGTGGGGTTATCCCAGCAAATCGGGCAAGATATACGGCTATTGTAGTTAAATCGGAAAAAAAGTACCCTTTGGTTCTCGGGAGGACGCGCATTTTCATCGAGTGTGAAGTATGCTGAGAAGGAGGCGCGTTCCTCCCACGTAGCATAATATACTATTAAATTATTTTTTTGACGGAGTGTAATGTTTTTTATGAAACCTTAATTTACCGCATATTTCAGTTTTTTCGATAAAAACATATTGAAATCATGCAACCGATTTTAGGCAATAAAAAAAAAAATATATATATAAAATAATAGGCAAGACAAACCCCAGAAATCATGCACGTAATATGAGAATTATTTCCAGAAAAACTTCCTAAGGAATATGTGTACTACTGAGCTAAGTAGAAAAGGGCGTGTACGTGTGTAACGGTCAGGCCCATATGGAGGGTCATTCCCGTATAGAGTGAAATTTAAAGCAGAAGCGACCTATATCTTTTTTAAATCTTTCTTAACACATTTTCTTTTCTTATTATTTATTTCAGTGCACAGTATGTGCACGTGAGTTATTATATGGTCTTGTTATACAATTCTTGTTACATAAGAAACAATAAAGATGTACAAAATAATTAACCGAAGAACAACAATGTTTGCGTGGAATCCCACCCAAGCTCTGATCACTTGAAGTGGCGCATGCGTTAATATTTCTGATCACATTCACCTTCCCAGTACCCTCAAATCCAGTCTTGTTCTAGTCTGTGCATGTCATAAAGGACAGGAAGGGCCACTCATTTCGTGAAAAATGTGGCAAATGTTTATGTGGTGAGAATAAGAAAGTGATATGCTATGGCTGCCTGAATGCTGATAATCTTTCAGAATAATTCGATTGAGAAACATGATACCTACTTTGTTAACCAAAAAATTTTTCCCACAAAAGGAAAGTTTTGTATTTGATTTTTTTCGTTCATGAAGAGATTTTTTCTAGTATTAGTTGTTACCAAGCATTATTTTTAATAAAAATTTGTATTGCAAAGCAATATTTTATTACTATGAAATGGATTACCAATCATCTCTCCTCTTTAAAATTTCATATTCATTACAAGTAACAGGAAATATTAAGTTGGGTTGGATCCCAGCCCACGTTGTTAGTTGTGTTCTGAAACTTCACATTGTTGTTCTTGGGTTAAATTTTTATGAACGCCAACATAGAAATATAAGTGACTTATTTTATGTCGATACTTTGAGTAGCTAAATGTGAACTAAATGTAAACTAAATGTAAATTAATTCCAGTTAAATAAACGTAAGTGTTTAAACAAGTTATTATTATTATTTATAATCATATTCTCTCACAATAGTTTTAAAAAGTAGCAGTTTTTTCTAAAATTTTCCACTTTTGTTCGAATTTTAAATTATAGTGAGATAATAATTAATTTAACAAAGGTAAGTGTATGAAAAGTTATTATTATTATTTATAATCATATGTTATAGTTTTAAAAGTATCAATGATCATTGATCTTTTATTGTGATACTTTTATTTAGAGAAGGCCATACATAATGAGTGTATGGCACGTGGTTTTTTCTCACATTACGCATAATAATAGATTGTAAATTTATGCTTTTTAAGGAATGACTGCCACGTTTCGAATAATAAACTGCGTAACAGCACATCAACTTGTCGGGTACGTAGCAACGAGCGAACTAACTAGAAAAAGGAGCGATCAGCCTACAGCGCGACGCACACACAGATCAGGGCTGTAGCAGCACTAGGCTCCCCAGAATTAGGGGCGCACAATTAAAAATAACATATTGAAAGCACGACATCATATGCACTTAAATTATACTTAATACTCCCACACATTTCGTGCATGTAATACTAAAAAAAAATTCAAATCGGAATATCAGAGAATTCGCTTAAAGTTGTGCAATTCAAATAAAGAACGAAGCTTAAGGTTTACAAACACAGAAAAAAATCTGAAAAACTTCAATATCTTAGTTATTCAGAAATCGCGCGCATACCAAGCAAGGTGCGAATCTTCTGATACACAGGTTTTGGTAGCGCTTTGGTGAAAATGTCACCTTGTTGCTCCGAGGTTGAAACGTACTTCACGTCAAGCACACCGCTCTCAAATTTCTCGCTCACAAAGTGATACGCTACATCGATATGTTTTGTACGTTTGTAAAACACAGGGTTTTTAATTAACTCAATAGCACTTTGGTTGTCCATAAACAACGTAGTAGCACTTATTAAATTTTCACCGAGTTCAGACAAAAATTGCCTTAACCACACAACTTCTTTCGATGCACTTGATGGTGCCACGTACTCAGCCTCTGTCGTAGAGAGAGAGAGACTGATTTTTGTCGCTGACAATTCCAAGTAACTGGGCCGCTGCATATTTTGAAGACATAACCAGTTGTAGACTTTCTGGTGTACTGATCTCCTGCATAGTCAGCACCCGAGTAGCCAATTAAATCGTCGTTTTCGTCGTTTCTTTCGTAAATTATTCCGAAATTCTTTGTCTCCTTCAAATATTTAAATAGAGGCTTCACTGCGTTCCAATGGATAGAACCATATTTGTTTTGAAATCTACTCCATAACATCACAGAGAACTGCATATCTGGTCGAGTAGTGAGAGCAGCAAATATCAGCGACCCAATCGCTTCACGGTATGGCACCTTACCCATCAGATCTTCATCCTGGGCATCAGCTGATAAGAACACATGTGGATCAGCTGGTATGCTGATTGCGTTGAAATATTCAAGATGAAAAGTGTTCAGCAGTCGATCTATGTAGCTGGTTCCAGAAAGGAAGATTGGACCATCCTCTTCATCTCTTTTGATTTCCTTCCCCAAATAAAGATCAGGTTCACTGGCTGTCACTTCGAAGACACTTTCAAGCTCATCGACAACTTTCCTCAAGCTCCTGGAAATCACCCACATAGACACACTTGTCGGCCTGACACTGCCGAAAACCAAATTCTTGTAGAAAGTTGTGAAACTTTTGGTTCCAACACCGTGGGGCCTTTTTCAGTTTATATAGAGATTTCTTCAGTCTACACACTAGTTCATTTGAATCCGTGACGCCATCCGGGATATCCATATAAACTTCTTCTATTAAAACACCATGAAAAAGCGCTGTTTTTATGTCAAATTGAATTATTTTCATTTTTCTTTTGACAGCTACTGCCAAGAGAACACGAATTGTGTCAAATCTCGTGGTTGGTGCATAAGTTTCTGTATAATCAATTCCCTCAACTTGGGAAAAGCCTTTGGCAACTAGTCTTGCCTTGTGGCGTTGAATTTTACCTGCTGAATCTCTTTTTACCTTAAAAATCCATTTCGATCCGATGCTCTTCTTATCAGTTGGTAGTGGCACCAGTTCCCACGTGTTGTTCTTTTTCAGCGCCTCTAATTCGTCAGTAATTGCTGTTTTCCAATTTTCTGCATCAGGACTAACTATAGCGTCCTTGAAGGTTTGTGGAATGTCGGCTTCAACAAGATTGGCTTGGTAGAGATTAGGAGCACGTAGGAATTCACGAGGGCGTAAAATCCGTCCACCAACTTCTTCTAATTCATTATCAACTTTCGGCAATTTTTCATCATCTTCGACTTTCGCTTACTCGTTTCTTTCCAGTCGAAGATCCTGAATCTGTTCCGGTACTATATTCTCGCGCTCCAAAGGAATCAAAACTGCATTCTTCCTAGGTTGGTACACTTGAGAGTTTTCATTAAAAATAACATTTCGGGAAATAGTTATTTTCTTCGTCTTCTGATCAAACAAACGGTAATTAGTCGAGTTTTCATCATACTCGACCAGAATTAGCTTTCTCCATTTAGGTTCGAGCTTAGTGTGTTTTTCCTTAGGTGTAAGCACATAAGCTTCATTCCTGAACACTTTGACGTGATTCAGTGTAGGCTTCTTTCCATGCGAGATTTCGTACGACGTGGTATCCGGAGTTTGACTTGAGGTATTCCTGTTTAACAAATAAACTGCGGTGTTAACCGCTTCAGCCCACAGATATTTTGGCAAATCCTTCGCATAAAGCATAGAGCGGGCAGATTCAACCACCGTTCTGTTTTCTCGTTCTAGCCGAGCATTTTGCTCTGGTTTATAAGGAGCAGTCTTCTCATGCTCGATTCCCTGACTTGAGAGGAATTCTCGAAACTCGTTGTCACAGAATTCCGAGCCATTATCCGAATGCAGAGCTTTCACTACGAATCCGAACTTATTTTCACTTTTTTTACGTATTCTTTAAAGCAATCGAGGCTGTCCGATGTATGCTTGAGAAACTTCACTGTTAGAAAAGATGATGCGTCATCTTTAAATAGTATACAATATTTTGCACCACTAAACGATTCAACCGACATGGGACAACATAAGTCCTTATGAACAAATTCCCCGGCACTGTCTTTCTCCGTTCATTTTTGGTAAACGGCAACTCGTGCTGTTTCCCATATTGGCAACCTTCGCAGAAAAAAAAAACACTCTTATCAGTTATCTCAACACCTTCGACAAGACTCTTTCCTGTCATATTACTGAGGCATTTAACGTTCACATGGCCAAGCCGTTCGTGCCACAATTTGAAGTTGGCGCGAGAAACTGCGTTTACCTCGGGAGGCACAATCGTAGAAAGCAACATAATGTAGAGATTATTCGACATACGAATCGCACTAGCCACTAACTTCCCTGCCTCGAAGACTTCAGCTGTGGATTTTTCTTTGACCACCTTCAGACCTTTTGAGGTTAGAACACCCCCAGAAAAAAATTTCTTTTTAGCATTGGAACGTACAAAACGTTCGTAATTGTAGACTCGAACCACTCGCCGTTGAGGAGCTTATTTATTTTAATAGTACCGGTGCCTCTAATTGCTAATCCTTGATGATTAGCAAGAGATAGGTCACTGTCCTCACTCATTTCTTACCATTCTTCTTAGAATGCCGACGTTGAGGTTGTCGGTTGAGGTTAGACTAGCTTCTTCATACAAAATTCTCACCGTGAGATTTGGCAACGTCTGTCCAGGCTGTGTCACTGTTCCTGAGGCGATATCGTACACGCTCTCAGAGCACAGACCATTTGAAACCTCCACTGTTGATACCTTCTACCATCAAACTTGTTAACCGATGCTACGTCGATCCTGTCCGCCATTGTTCAACGATCACACTCGCACCTAGACTCATATTACACAAATCGGAGAAGAAACAAATTTTATCACTTTTTCTTATGAAGAAAAGTATTCCAGATTATTCCGCACACAGCAGGGCATGACCTGGGCCCATAACCTAATGAATAGACGCGAGAAATAAAAGTAAACTACTTTTTATTTAAGATCGTAACAGAACATTAACTTGTCGTGCACGTAGCAACGAGCGAACTAACTGGAAAAAGGAGCGATCAGCTCCCCAGAATTAGGGGTGTACAATTAAAAATAACATATTGGAAGCACGATATCATATGCACGTAAATTATACTTAATAAAAATAATATTACTGAGGAAGGCATTTTCAATACTTAGTTTTATAGTGATTTTCGCAGTTCATTATTTTTACTATGTCTTCTTACAAAATGTTGGAAAATGGCTGAATTTTAGTAATTAATGTCTTATTTTTTCGGAGAAGATATGAAGATTGTTTACTCATTTTGAAATTTGGAAACAATAAAATTGGCAGGCATGTTTTCGGACAAATAATAATTTATTGTTGATTGATATTCAAACTTTTTTTAAATTTTTAAAAAGGAACAGTAGGAAAAAATTCGATCACAAAAACTATTGTAAAGATACTTATGTCTTGTAAGTTTTTAATTTTTTTATAAAAACTAATAGTAAGTAACTTTTAATTGTTTTCTATAATTGTTAAATAAATTTATGAAAATTATAAACAATATAATTCTTTAAAACATTACTTTTGAAAAAATGAAAAAAAAAAACCTGCAGATATTTCCGAGATGAATCTAGGGATATCTTTACTTTTTCGATAGGCCTTTTATTTTTATATATAATAAAGGCACAAGTCTGAAATCTATATGCTGCATAGTATAACATCAATGAATGAACGTGCAGGGAATAAAAACAATGTTTAAACTCAATTTTTTGCATTATTAAAATTTTTTTCGTTTATGATGTTTTAGGGTATAATATGTTTCAGTAAGTAACTTTTAATTGTTTTCCATTATTGTTAAGTAAATTCCTGAAAATTATAAACAATATAATTAATTGAAAAAATACTTTTTTGAAAAAATGAAAAAAAAAACTCCTGGTGATATTTCCGAGATGAATCTAGGGGTATCTATTTTTCGATAAGCCTTTTAGGGGAGAGTGGAGTATGGTGTCGCTGTCGGTGCGGGGAACGGTGACTATTACAAATAACGCCCGTATTTTTTGATATTCATATTAGTTTTTCACATAAAATAGTTTTCTCTGTTTAGAAAAATAGTGATTTGATGCAATTTCTCTTTTAAAATTCGCGTCAGAAGAGTAATTATGGAAAAACAGTTATGGCGAAAACCGATAAAAATGTTTTTAGCTGAAATTAAGCACTTACAGCATATTTTAAAATACTTAAAGAATGAAAAAGTTAGATTTTAATAGGTAAAGTATTTTATTAAACTTCTGGGACCATGATTTGTTTTTATAAACGTTTTAAATGTATTAAAATTGATTAAATCTTGGGATGTCACATATGGGTGATGGCGCCGCGCCGCGGCGTGCCCATGTATTTCTGTAGGGAGTAAGAGGTTATAACTGCTTTCACTACTTACTTTATTTTGATTAATAATACAACATTAGTAGATGTATAGGCTGCGTTCTAATGCAAGATTCCTACCTTACCGACATCCAGGAGATTCTAGCTGTAGTGGTTCGTGTCCGTGCTAAATGTTTGTAGAAAAGTGGTTCATGCCCGTGCTAAGCTTATAGAACATTCTCGAGGGTCCTGATGACGTCATCATGCATTCCTACCTTACCGACATTCTTGATGACGCCATCATGCAATCCTACCGAATAAAAACCGCTTCAAGGTTATTCTTATCTCAAGAATTTTTCGCGTAAATACTTTC
>CAKNWU010192330.1:0-11224 GCA_932072015.1 Andricus quercustozae | reverse complement strand
CCGATCAAGCAGAGAGCTAGGGGGCTAGTATTCCGAAATTATTCATAAAGTTAGTCCTGAACGAGCTGGGGTCTTACGGAAAATTCCGTAACGGTCGATAGTTTGACTAAAAAATTAAGACGTTGTCAAAAATGATATTTTAAAATAAAAAAAGAAAAATTAAAAGAAAAATTTGAACATCTCTTTCTAGCAAAATATCCGAGATGTTTTTTTCTTTCGTTTTATAAGTTTTGCAAGTCAAAAAAAATTGAAGAGATGAGGGTTTAACGTTCATCAATCCGGTGTGGAATATGTAAATAAATCGATAACTATTTTTTTTTAATTTTCAAATAACTGATTGATGTAAAAAACAATATATTATAAAAATTTAAACTTACGGTTTTCTGCATCACATTCGTGTCTGAAAATAACAGCGTTTACGCTTAACCATTTGGATTATAAAAGAGATGTTCTAAGTGCAAAATACAATCTAAAACTGAGGACTCGGCGTGCACCCCCTGTTGAGCGACAACTCGAGAACAATAAATTCCGGACCATAAACATTATAATTTTACAAATCAAATTAGATGTCTAAACTCTTCATCATAGGTTAGGTACTTAGTAAAGGGCCTGAAGGGTACACGAAACAAGGTATCACCGATACTATTGCCGGAAACAGAAATCGAAAACGAACAGTGCAGAACCCAGACAAGAGATATATTTTTGAAGCAGAAATAAAATTTTGTTGTCTTTCCCTCCACTTTTCCATGTATAGAATTTCCATGGTTGGAAATTTACCTGTCTGGAGTTCTCCATGGCATCCATGCTGGCTGCGCCGCCCCTGGTTCTCTCCAAAATATACGTTGATGTGACCATAATATTTCGCCGAGTCTCTTCTGTCTTGTTCAGTTAACCCTTGACTCTCCTCCATTTTGTATTTGATTTCTTCCCGTGTGACGTCCAGTGGGAGTTCAGTTTCTACAGACTCCTCCTCTGACGATCTCCCATTGGGTTCCCCCTATTCTATTATGGAAGATTTGAGCGTCCATAGATCGTAATCTCCATTTTGTTTGTCTTTGACTTCTTCTTGCAAGATCCTTATTGCTTGTTTTCCGAGCTGGTAGGGGAAGGTTAGAGTCTTCGTATCTAAATTGATATTAGTTCGGTGCTCGTGCAATATGTCGATCCCAATTATGCATGTGCGTGAGAGGCGTGTTAGTATGTCTTTATTCGCGATTTATTCACATAATTCACATTATTCACATGTATTCAAATCATAATCACAATAATAATTCTATAAAAAGGGGCTTCTTCCGGAGAAATAATAAGACTCCATTCACCTAAAAACTGTGGTTTTTATTCAAAATACCGGAGCTACTCTATTTTTAGAAATCAGGCTTCTAGTCCCTACGTAAGTTAGTCATAATTACGTAAAATCGAAAAATATACGAAACGTCGTTAAATCTCTCGCTATGGAGAAACCTAAACTTAAAATTCGATGATCTTCACAACGGGCAGTCATGTAGATAATATAAACGTTATTTACGCATCAAAAAAACTTCTAGATTTATATTAAGAAATTTAACCCAGGAACAACCACGTATGGGTGGAATTCCACACAAGCTTTGATTACTTGAAGCTGCGCATGCGTAAATATTTCTTATCACTTCTCCTTCCCAGTACCCTCAGATCGAAACTTGTTTTAGCTTTTGAAAGTGATAGTTCGGTTTTTAGTTGTTTTTGTTGTGAACTTTGTATTGGAGTGCGTGTGTTTTTTGAAATGTCTGATGTCTGATTTCTGATGTCTGATGTCTGATTTTTGATGTCCCAAGTCTCATGTCTGGTGTCAATATGATGCAATACCATACAATGTGATAGAGTACCATATGCTATGATAGAATATGATACAGTATCAGACAATATAATGCAATATGATGCAATACGATACAATATGGCACAATATGCCATATTGTGTCAAATATTTTATTACTCTGAAATGGATTACCAACCATCTCTTCCTTTCAGAGTTTCAAATTCATCACAAATAACAAGAAATATAAAGTTGGGTTGGATCCCACCCTAGGTTGTTAATAGTGTTCTAAAATTTCGCGTTGCTGTTCCTGGGTATAAACAAAATTCGCTTATCGAATCAAAACACAATTTGCACATACGGTATCATAAAATCAACATAATCTTTATTCTATCTCATATTTTTATAAAGTTAGAATAATAAGAGCCTGTTCGCTCGTGATAATTTCAAACCGTTTTAGAAGTTAAAGTAGTCCTAGAAAGATCCACTTGCTTAATAAAGTTAAAGTGTTCTCTGCAGATTCAAAACGCTTATACGAAAACTCTATTCGATCCTTTTAAGGTCACTGTCTTCTAGTCACTCTTTATGAAACAAGTGCCTTTTGAATGATCGGGAACATCTGTCTAGCATAAACCTCAAACAATAAATTTTTTTTAGATCATTTATTTTACAATTACCGCTTATCGTAATATAGCCTATCTATCAGGAATTCAAAATCCTCTGCCTACAGATGGACGGGTGGTGAATATATCGTAGCAGTAACAAAAATCGCGAAAGAAAATTAAATGCAATAAAATGGTGAAAATAAATTTACGCTTATCACAGAAAGGAAGAAGAATACACAGGGAAGAGGAAAGCAATCAAGGAGAGATTGAGGATACAGTATAAAATATGACGTTAGAAAATCTAGAAGATACACTTATGATGCCATAGGTATTACCTGAATAAAATAAAGAAAAATTATGGATTCTCATCAACCGACAATTAGAAGAAATAGAACAAAGAACACAAAGGATGGTAGAAAACAACAGGAGATTCAACGAACAACAAAGAATCGAAAAAGATAACTTCCTACAAAATAAAATGGATGCTTCAGAGATCAGCATGAGCCGCTCCCTGGAAGTAACGGCTAATACAACGCGAGGCATTGAAGAACGAGAAAATAGGATGCAGGCACAGCTCAACAGACTAGAAACCGCCCAAGCACAAGTCGCCGAAAGAGTCTCAGAAAACTTTGGAAAAAGAGAAAAAGGCCAGGCATACCTTACAAAGCCAATCATCAAATATGTTCTCCCGCAATACAATGGAGAAGAAAATCCGATGACATACATACGACAGCACAAGCAGTATTGTGAGGTGGTGCGTACGAGAGAGCGTGATGCTGAGCATTTAATTGAGAGATAACTCGCAGGACCACCGAGCGATTGGTGGCTCATCATCCAGAATGACGTCACTGATCTCGAATCATACAAAAAGAAATTGATACAACGCTACTGAGAGTACAAGCCCTGCATGAAGTAAAGATGAAATTGGAATTTGACTGCTATCAGCCTAATAAAGACTGCTCGCGTGCTGAATACGCAACTAAAATCTTTGCGGAAGTAAGCGAATTTATCGCTAGGCCTGAACAAGGCGAAATCATAAAAAAGCTCTCCAGACATTATGGAGATGAAATAAAATATGCCATATTAGGCAGGGGCATAACGCGATCTGAACAACTTATTGACCTTCTTGAAGAATTCGATGAAATCGGCGTTGCGATTAATGGTACGACGGAACATCGAGAGTGGAGAAGCGGCACACCAAATCCCAATACATAGAACAGTCCATGGCGTAGACCCAACACAGGCCAGGGACGAGAACCGATATAAGTCAAGGGGAGCCACGCACCCCATAGGATAACAATTCATGGCACCAACAGCAACAACGACCAAACCCATCACAACATGAAACGTGTTGGACCCACGTCAGTAAATAAAACAGAGGGGTTCATTGACGTGACAGACACTGTAATATATACAACCAATATGTTAACCAGCAATCGTGAAGAACTTAGGGAAGAAGAAACTCTGACAAGACAAAAAATCCACCATAATGCTACACTGCCACACTTTTAGTGACAACAATCGTGACAAACGCACTCATTGATACGGCAGCTGAAGTCACGTGTATATCCGAGGAATTCTTGAATGCAAATAAGGAGCACTTTGAGAGGTATCCATGCCTACCGTTGACAGGGGTGGCAGTTACGGGGGAATATCGAACGAGAATAGACTTCAATATAAAAACACTCACCTTCCCATATACCAACGGAGTACCCAAGATTAAAATTACACAAGATGAGAGGGGCGAAAGTCTCGAAGGGTCATGCCAACTCAGCAATATGGAAACTTTAAAAGAAAACTCAACAACAGTGCAAGATTCTGGAGACGAAAATGAGTATAAAGGAACAATACCATCGTTACACGTCACGTGGTCAGAGATCCAGAAAAAAGTAAATGAAAACCCGGACTTAAAAAAAGAAGATAAGAATGCGCTCGGTTTCAACACCGCAGTGCATTTCGCCGAGAACCGGGTCTGCTAACAAATTATAAACATGTACTTCAAGTAAGAGAGGGGCAGCCCTTCGTGGACAGAAGCTATCCCATTCCTATGGCCCACCGTTACAAAGTAGACGTCTGTACGCGAGAAAACTCAATGAAATTCTGATTGAAGATTGGGAATGCCCAGAACACGCAGAGGTTTTATTCCAGAAATATAAGGGTATGAATATAATGTCCAATCTCGATATGACAAGTAGTTTCTGGCAAGTGCCATTGCATCCGGACTCTCGGCAATACACAGCCTTTCAATATCGAGGGCGGAGTTATGAATTCAAGGTTGTAGGTAGGTCTAAAAAACAGAACGGCAGCACTTGTACGTGGTCTAAATCACGCATTACTAGGCATGGGAGAACATATCATAACATTCGTTGACGACACCCACATCCCCTCGGAATATAATCAACAACACTTAGAACATTCAAACTAAACCCTCAGAAGACTGAGTGAAAATAATCTCACTTTAAATCTGGAAAAATCCCATTTGTTCAAGAAGGAAACCAAATTTTTAGGATTCATATTAACTACAGAAGGAGTGAAACCAGCCCCAGAAAAATGCAATGCATACAGGACTTCCCAGCACCTAAAAATGTAAAACAACTACAAGGATTCCTGGGATTAATAAACTTTTACTCGAAGTTCAGCGACAAAACCGCTGAAGAAACAGTATCTCTGCTAAAATTGATAAGAAAGGGCACACCGTGGAACTGGGACGAAGAAGGGAAAGAAAGTTTTGCATGAATAAAAAATTTATTGGAACCTCCATCATGTTGTATTTTCCAGATCAAGAGAAGGGCTATTATTTGAAAACTGATGCCAGTAAATATGCAATTGGCGCCGTTCTTGATCAATTAAACGACAAATCTGAACAAGAGATAGTTACTCTAGCGAGTAGAACTCCAAAACGTCCTAAAATAACATATTTTATGACCGAAAAGGAGCTCTTAGCTATTGTATGGGCCTTACAAAAATTTCGTACATATTTACATGGGGCAGAAATCGTAAATAAAACAGATCATCTTGCACTAACCTTCCTAAAAACCTGCAGATACATGAATGCTCGACTCACTGGATGGATTCTAGCTATACAAGATTATAACAAAAACTGAGCATCTACCGGGAAAACAAAATGTAATGGCAGACGTATTGAGTCGCCTACACGATGACAACAGCTATACAAATATATGGGGGTGAAACAAGGATCGTCATAAATGCTTTATCGTATGAATGGTCGATAAACGTAGATACAAAAATACGAAACATCCCTGAACAACAAAAAGAGGACCCAAGAGCCATAACATTAAGGCAAGAAGCAACACGGGAACCGGAAGAAAACAAAAGATTCAACTTCATGAACGACATTTTATACCATGCCCATGGAAATAAATACAGAATCTAAGTACCACCCGGGGGCAGAAAAAATGTACACAATGTTAAAAGAATCTTTTTACTGCCCTCGATTGGCAAAATTAACACGCAACATCATCGCTACATGTGACTCGTGTCAGCGCAACAAGATATCGGCACAGGCCTCACAGGCGCTGCTAAAACCTGTGCTATCGCAGTCACCGCTCAAACTCATATTCATCGATTTTTTTGGACCATTAACTAAAACCAAATTCGGGTATGAATATTTATTGGTGATGAAAGACAAATTTTCAAAATACACGAAACTATACGCTCTAAGAAAGGCAATGAGTGAGGCGGCAGTCAAGAAATTTGACGAATTCACTATAGAAATCGGCGTGCCGTGTAAACTTCTTTCGGACCCATGAAGACAGTTCACAAGCAGAAAATGGAGACAAGCTTTAGAGGAGAGAGGGATGCAAATGATCTTAACCTCTATTCGACACCCAAAGGCCAATATGATGGAAATGCTCAATAAGGAGCTCTCAAGACTTTTCCGTACACTTCTCCCACCAAATAAACTCAACGCCTGGTTCGTTCAATTAGAAAATATTGAAACAATTCTAAGCGAATCACACCATGAGACCACAGAGGTGACACCATATGGAGCTCTATGGGGCCGTAAACCGAAAAGATGGTAGGCCGATCTCCTGCCTGCATCACCGCCACACCCATAAATCATCCAAAAGAACAAATAATGCATGCAATGTTTCAAAGACTTTAACCGGTGCCATGGCTAAATTTCTATCACTATATGAGGGGCCGTATGTAATCAGAAAGAAGATTGCAAATAATGTTAACATTTTATGGAACGAAGAGCAAAACCGAGAGCGAGAGGGCAGCACCACGCTAGCGATGTCCGAAAATACAAGCAAGAAAATGTAGACGGAGGGGATGAAGGAAAATCGGAAAACTAGGGTCCTTTCGAAGAACGGAAGAGTGAGGACAGGTCAGTAACAATCTTGATAGCAACCATGCCAGACGCAGCAACCCAACCCGAAATTCTCGATACACACTGCAACGTGGCAGTGCAGTGTAATCTCGAGAGCGGTGAGAAGGATCTCATCATAGAAGAGACATTACTACATTTAGAAATCTCCGCTAGATCAAGATTTATAACGACAAAAAGACGACGAGCAAGGAGACCTCCGAATACTACAGTATCCGAGGTTAACCCAATAAAAATAAGAAAAGACATAAGGAACAGGAGAGTTGGCACTGATGACGCGGAGGAAGTACCAGAAGAGAAACCAGCAGCCCTTACCAATGAAAGATAAGAAACGGCAACACAAACGGAAGAAAGCAGAGGAAATTAAAGAAGCCCGTACAGAGGTCCACAATGGAGAAGAAAGTGAAGCGGAAAAATTGTGGAAAGAAACTACACTCAAGAAAGTCGCAGAAAACCGCGACGGGGTCTATATGCAGCGAGGAAAAGCCGACACGAGGCGCTAGTCGAGAATATATTTCTGGACAAGGATCTACGAGCAGCCAAGAGAATATGTCCGGGAATCGACAACACAATCCCACGGGCAGAAGAAAATGCGCAAACTCGCAGACTCCCACTAAAACAGTCTCGCGAAGAGTGGGAGTCCAAACGAGAGCACGGCCCATAAATAGGGACGCGTGGTCTGAAAACGGAGTTGGGATCATTTTGATGATGGTATTGTATCGGTTTCTTGCTTCTTCGATGAGATCGCGACCAAGAACATTGTGCTCCATGGTAATATTGTGTCCATTCATCGCTTGGCGATGGATGACACCAAAACTAGTTGAGGGCGACGTAGCTCTCTTCGATTTTATTGTGCTTTTCCCAATAGTGAATTTCCAACGGGCGTCTTCGTAGTGAGGGTATACAAGTGCAACTAGAAAAATTCTTTTGTGATTGAACTTATTTTTATTCTGGCGTCCTCGTATTGACGGTGCTCGAATATATCTAAAAAATTTAAACGGGCGTCCTCATAGTGACGGGAAACAAGTGCATCTGAAACATAGAACTTATTTAAAAAAATTTTAAGTGATAATTTAAATCCGGCGTCCTTCTAGTGACGGTGTGCAAGTGCATGTGGAACATTATAAAACGGATGTCCTCGTAGTGACGGGTTACAAGTGCATCTGGAACATTCTTTGTGATTGAACATTAGGGTGGGTCCAAAATAAATGCTTTTGGAATTCGAAATCGCTACAACGCGGAAAAGTAGCATATTGGGGTCCTAAAAAAGTATAATTAATTTGGAATCGATAGACATGCAGCTTGGTTACCCGCGCTCGAGAAGAAGGTTTCAAAAATTTCTTGTTTGCCGAGTTTTTAAATTTTATTGAGTTTCAATTTTTTTGTACATACCTGGAGGTCAGAAAAGTCTTCTCAATTTTTTTCGGATTTTAATCTATCATTTTCTGAGAGATAATTCCTATTTAGTTTACCATTGTTTTCGGAAATTCTTTTTAATACGTTTGCAAATAGGAGGCGAATTATTTGAGGTACATGAAAACTTTTTATTACCAAAAATGTATTAGAAAAAAATCCCCAAGACCCAGGAATCAAAACTGGCAATACTGCAAATTTTTTAAATTTTGATTTTGGTATTTTATGAATTTCGATTCCTGGGTCTTGGGGATTTTTTTTTCTAATGCATTTTTGTCACTAAAAAGTTCTAATGTACCTCAAAGAATTCTCCTCCTATTTGCACTCAATAAAATTTAAAAACTCTGCAAACAAGAAATTTTTTTAATTTAATAATAATAATTTAAATTTATGCGACATATCAATGAAGCGTGCAAAAAAGGCTACAAAATAAATGGTCTATTATTTAGATTGATAAATAGGAAAAGCGCTCTCAGTGTTAAGAACAAATTGATATTATATAAGATGATTATTAAACCAGTATTACTGTACGCAGCTCCAGTCTGGAGTAGTGCCGGCGATTCTCATATCAATAAGCTACAAATCTTTGAAAAAAAATGATTGAGGCGGATAACGAATTCTAGTCCTAGAGCGCGGAATATTGATATTAGAAAATTATCAGAAATAAACGATATTATATCCAACATCCTAGAATCAACAGAACATTTTTATAAACTCCAACTGAATAACTCGAAAGCTCTGAAAGATATATTACTGTACGACAAAATACCGCTCCTTTAAAAATAAAGTACAAATTTCCTTATTCCCTAATAAAATAAGAATACTCCGATCACAAACATATTACGCAAATGTAAATATATTTTTCTTATGTGAATAACACTGTACATAACACTTAGTTATAAGCTAGTCTTAAGTTTAAACAAATATTAAATGGGATTTTTTCCACTGACCTTTTACCCAATCGAAACTGATAAAAGCTTTTCACAAAATTAATTTTTAACCTACAAGAAATTATAAACATTCTGATTAGTTATTAAAACGGGCGCAGAATATAATATTAATATGAATATATTTATAAATTAATATGTAAACTTATGTTGATGAATAAATGGTTTATAAAAGGAAAAATCAAACAAAACGGAGTTGGGGCGTTGCGTGGTGGACGCAACAGTTCTCGGGAAGAACCTCGGGAGAAGCTACAGAATCTCATTCTCAAAACTTGTCCCATACTCTTCTGTAGAACTATTTAGGAAACATTGAGGATTTAGGCAAAATATCCTAAGTACACAATCTTTCTCTTTAAAAGAAGAAATTTCTAAGAGCGAACTGAAGTAAAACTTCTTAAATTCGGTCTATAAGAAATACCTCTTCTGAGCGAGTTGTGTTTGCCATTTAAAGCTTCAACTCTTCTTCCTACGGGAAATTCTATACGCTAAGGGCGATTTCTAAAAGAGCATTCCGTAAAGTGAATATTCACAGAGAAAAACTTACTAAACGGTCACATTTCAAATCTAAAGTTTTGATGGGCAATTGCCTTAGTACGAAATATTGTCCATAAAGAAATTATAATAACTGAACTGAAGAAAAGAGTATGGTAAACCCGTTCACTCTGATTGAAGAAGTTAGATTTTTTAATTTACAACTCGTGGCTTAAGAAAGTGGCCAAGCCTGAAGGACAAGCCTCGAGAATATTTCACGAAATTCAGGGGACATTAGCAGCCCTTGATAATAAACCTATTTGAGAATATCTTTGACAACTGGAATAAATCCAGTAAACTATCTTTGTCACTTATTTTTAAAATAGCTTCCCTCGTCTCTCCACCGAGCAAGTAGGGGTGCACCTGTTGTCCGCAAGCGACTCAGCACAGGCCTCCGTTCGAGCAAGCGATCATAAATTAGAGTATCTGTCAAAAGATTATAATTATTATAATTAGAATAGGATCATAAGATTTCATTAAGCGTTGAACGACGTACTACGATTGCACCCTCAGAATAGGTTATTGACCAAAGGCGATAGCTTCGAACAGAAATTTGGAAATACAAGTAAAATTTTTTTTTCGTACAGGTAGAAATCCTGTCGACTAGCCTTTTAAAGAAATAATTATAAAAGTATCTTTCCATAAGAATTTATATTTTAGGGGCGCGTATCTTAAAATGCATTTTCATGTCGTATAATTGTAGGTTGAGAATAGGTTATACTATAATTGAGTATATTTATCAAAAATTAACCTGGGAAAGTCAGTAAGCGTCCGGCATTCAGTGTGTGATTGACTACATAACATCTGGCAGGACTTTCACCAGGGGCGGTCAACACAATGGGAAGTAAGCGGCAATGGATACCCAGAACTGGCGCCGCGTACAATTGGTCTTGGTACTAAGTCGTATGTGCATGTGTTAGTGCACGTATATCTATATCTTGTTCTTTTAACTTGTTTTATAAATTTTATTTTAATATTTAATTTAAGAAAAATGAAAGATTTAATTCAAAATTTGAAGAATATGAGACAAAAGACGAAAAATTAACATTTTTTAATGTCTTTTGAATAATTTTTTCATAATTTTTCACAAATTACAACGGACGAAATTGCACAAAATTACAGTCAACCTTTCCTTGCCCCTTTCACCCGCTGCCGATTACAGCGCGCGTACAATTGGTCTGCGAACTAAATATAATCATAATAGTACGCGGCCGTCTACTTCCCATTGCGTTGACCGCTCCTGACTTTCACTGCCAAGGTTCGACAGTTCGCACGCGATCTGCGGATCTGTCATCACACACTTAACAAGTCCAAGCTACTGACCATCAGGCAGCATGTTGTTGACAGAATACGAGTACTATCTAACGCTAGGAGAAGTCTAGAGCGGAGAGAGAGGTGGGTCAGAGAAAATCAGCAGTTTTTGGCTGACCCATCTCGACTCTTCCAAGACCCTCCACTTACTGTCGACCACCCGCCCACACCAGAGGAGGTCGAGGCATTTTGGAGAGAAGTCTAAGAGTCCAGCATCCACTGAAAGAACACTCGAAGAATATAAATAGCTTCAAGGAGCTGTGCAGTGCCCTCATAA
>CAKNWU010192325.1:0-12559 GCA_932072015.1 Andricus quercustozae | reverse complement strand
AGTGAATTTATCAAATCTTTATCGTGAGTGTATAATTGTATACGCAGTATCTTTGCCGTGATGCCAGGTCTTTTTTTTGGTAGGTTACAAACAATGGTAGACTACTAGTTTTGCTTAAAGTTTTGTTAGTGACTGCGTGATTTCGACTGATTTACACGGTCTTCGTCACAGAATACTTTATTTCAGTGTATTATTAATAAAACATTATAAATGGTTCCTATAATTTGTGTTCATATTCTGATTTTCCCTTTTTTTTAAAGAGGTACGAATATAAATTATACTAATTCAACGTCTAAGAAATTCATTCTCAGGAAACTGTAACAAACTTGAAACGTTTTTCAAGATTTAGTAGAATTTTAACGCATTGAAAAATAAAAATAACCTCAAAATAATAAATTAAAATACTAATAACCTTTTTCAAATTCCCCTTTTTCTCCTGCTCTCGAAAAACTTTCCCTTTATCGCATTTCCTCTATAAATATGAGACATTCGAAAATACAAGTGTTCCCTTTACATCTGCAAAATAATTATTCATATGCAGAAGTAGGAAATACTACAGCGAGTAGTAAAATATATATTTTTTAACACATAGAAATTGTCTATTATAATTAATTGAAGTATTCGAATTTCACGACATTCAAACTAAACTATTATGGTTTTAAATGAAACTTCAAAGGTGAACTCTTTTTCGCTAAATCTATGCATATTAAATATTTTTGAAATTAACTAATGAAGAACTATGGTCTGTCTGACCACATTGCAGATTCTTCAGTTTAAATTTTAATACCAATTGTTATTATATAGATCTAATATAACAATTATTGTTCGATTAGACTGAAATTCAAATAAGAATTATAATATTTACAAGTGATCTTGATGACATTTTTTGATTGGACATAAATTTAATAAGTTCTACAATCTAAACAATTATCATACATTACCAAAACTAGCTTTTGACAGTTCGGCAAATTGAAGCATAGTTTTTAGTAGATGTTATATATTTTTTCTTTGATTCTAAATTCCATACAATGTTTATTTAATGTAGAAATTTATGAAAATTTAAACAAACCTCTTTTTCTGACTTTTTCTTGAATGAAGGAATCTAAGTTTTTCTTTGTGACCAAAATAAAATCAACAAATGGTCTTTTTCATTTACAAAAATAAAAATCCACTTTATTTTACTTCGTACATACATTTTTTTTAAATATACAGTTTTTATTGCTTAGAAAATTTCAAATAATAATCGTTTGAAATTGAACAATTTTGATTTTGTATAATTAGACAATTTATAGAGGTTTTCAATTCAACAATTTCTAAATAATTAATTGTACATATACATTTTCAGAATATGAAAAGATTTTAGTTAAAAATTCAAAAAATTCTGTTAAAAAATTAAAAATTTGTGACTTGCAATATTTCTGGAAACAGTTAACGATCTCCATATACGCAGAAAATATTGGCATGCTTGAAATTATTGAAATGATTAAAGTGAGAGTTTTTTCAAACATATCTTACTAACTAGAATAAATTATTTAATTCGTACCAAAAATGTTTAGAACTCAATATTTGTAAATTTGATAATATGGATTTTCAATTTTATGTTTCTAGATTAGAAAACAAAAATCCAGAGACGTGAAAGCACGCTTTGCACGCTTGGATTTTATTTTTTATGGATTATTATAAGAATTTCGAGGGATATCAAGGCCATAACAAAATCTTTGAAAATGTCAAAGATTTTAAGGAAGTTTGTTCTCATCTATTTTAAAATTCTTCCTGTTTATAATGTTTAAAAACACGAATATATGTGAACGCGCGCATCGCGCACGTAAATTTTTTTTAACGGTGTTTCTTTTAGATAAGTTTAATGAATAATAATTTTTAATTAATTTATACCCCAAGAATTTCAAATGATTTCTACTTTTCAACAGTTTAAAAGGATAGAAAGAAATTCGACAAATTTGAAGGATTATAAAGATTTTGAATTATTTAAAAATATTCCAAAGAATTTCAAGAGATTTCGTTTCAAAAATGTGTAGAGATCTTAATATGGTACGCGCGCAAACCTAACATTTTTTAATTTGAGTTTAGGAACATTGAAAAGTGTTGCTTAAGGTTTAAATTTGAAATATGCCTCATATTAAGGATGAAATAACAAGTTTTAGGTAGAAATATTTATTTTTGCAAAAATAAATGATTATTCTTTCTTCTATTTTTCGCCTTTTCCGTGAAAAATTACCCTATTTCCCATACTTTGTGCTGTTTTTGCGCTGTGAATTAAAATAGTATCGTACAATGGACATAAAATTCGTCTCTTTGTTAAATACTGGACCAAATAGAACATTTTTTCCTCATAAAATATCACCCAATCAGAATACACTTCGCTCAAGTTTGATTTCGAGCGATTTTCCGAGGGGGACGCAAATGAGAAACAATGTCTCATACATTTAGTAACTTAGTGTAAAATAGCTGGTAATAACTTGTTTCTTATTGTCTCACACCAAATTCACACAAGAAGAAACGCACTTTTAAAAAAAACTACTTGTTCTAAAAAAGACTTACGATTGTAGAGAAGATGTTTCTTATATCTATATTTTAATCTTCAAGCTATTGGCCTTCGTAGACAAATTCAAAAAATATTAAGGCGTAGAATATATTGCCTTTCGACTTTTTCGCGCGAGAAATTACTTTACGCACACACATGATTCGAAAACATGCGATTCGTCTGAAGTCGAGTGTGAGAAAAAAAATAGATACAGTTCAAAATGCAAGTGCAAAATTTGTGTCTACAGTTCCCCCATGTAAAAACTCATTATGAACTTGCCAAGTTTTTAAAATGTCACATTAGTTGAGGTGTTAGAGTCCAGTGTCCATTTCGCTCATGTACAAAAAATACATTAATTGGCATTCATTGAATGGACAGACGTCGAGAAATCATAAAACAGCAAAGAATATTAATCTACTGAATGAAGAAGCGCCAGGCAAAGAAGCTCGTGCAATTGAGAACGATGAATTTCAGCGTCATGATGCAGAAACTAATTGTTCTACTGATTTTCTGCTGAGATGCCTAATTCGTTTTCTGAAAATAGTCTGATTGAAAAAATGTACGACTTAAATCAATACAATGCTCAAATTCCTTGAGACAGTAAAAATTCAGATGATTTGTTTGTGACAAGCGTAGCGCAGTTTTTGTTAAGATTGGAATCGATCTGTTTTCTTCCAGCTAGTACAATACAATACAAAGTATCAGAACAATGTAGAATTTTCACAGCAGGAATAGATATTGTTAAGCAAGATACACGCAACCGTCTTGCTCAAAGTAACATAGCGTTAAGTGAAATCAATAGAATAATGAATGATATATTTACAAACAATCCACTGGTGAAAGATTATGATTTGCTAAGCACAAAACACAAGAGACAAATTTTACAAGACAAACTTTGATTTCGTACAACCTAAGCAAATACTGCTGAAAGAAGGAAATTGGAGAAAAACATACTTTCATTTCGGTCCTATTGAGCAAACAATAAAAGCTCTGTTTCGTGATAAATCAGTGGAAGGTGAACTCCATTTTTCTGATTCTAACGAAGAAGTCGACGAAGAAGTTTATTAAAATTTCAACAATGGCAGTGCCTTCAAACAGCATAAGCTTTTCAAGGAACACCCTGATGCTATAATAGTAGAGGGGTATCAGGATGGTTTACAGCTTGTAGGTCCAATAGGACCCAGGAAAAAAATTCACAATAAAAAGTAATTTCAAATGGGAAATATCAACGAATGAAAAAATTTACACTCAAGAAACTTGAAATTAAAACAAATCCGAACTTCATTAAAAATAAAGAATAAAATTATTCGCGAAAAATAGTTGTATTAAAACTTTTTTGTTCTCAAACCCTTAACAATTTATATTATTTTAAGTAAATTTAATCGCTTGGAAGTTAACAATTTTCAACTCGTCAGTTGTTCTTCTCCAAAATCAACAAATTCAAGTTTAGTCAGTTTCAGATTTAATCATTTTAAATTTAAATATTCTAAGCAGTTTGCTAACACTCTGAATCTTCGATTAACAAATCTACCAACGGATTCCGGCAGTACCGATACAAAATTCCGTCCACGATCTTCCATCCGTCTGATTTTGTTGGGGTTCCTCTCCTTCATGCAGTCGTCTTCGATATCACTCGTCCTTAACGGGTTCTATGGCAGCTACGGGAATTGCTACTTCCTCCTCATACATCCGAGAAAGGGCATCCGGCACGTGTTTCAATGCTCCTTTCCGTTATAATACCTTAAAATCGTATTCAAGGAGGTCAAGTGTCCATCATACCAATCGACCTGTTGGATTATGAAGGTTGTCTATCCATCGCAACGAACTGTCCTCAGTGATTACCGTGAAGTGAACTTGTCCTGATCGACTTGCATACTCTTTTGATTCACCAGGAATCCGAGATAACGAACGGTCAGTGACTCGAGATACGCATTCCTCATTACCCTTAAACATCTCACTTACGACACTATATCATCAAAATACGCGTAGACGTCCGGTCTTATGAGGTAGGCCACCAATCACTGGAGTATCGCGGGAGCTCCTGAAAGTCCAAAGGGCATTTCTGTGAACTGAAAAAGCCCATTCCCGGGACTGTAAACACGTCCATTTTTTGCAAAGGATATGCGTCCTCTTGAGCCACCTTGCTGAGTCTGCGGCAGTCTACGCAGAAATGGTATGTCCCGCCCGTATTTGGGCCATTACTACGGGACTGGACCATCCACTTTTCGACGGCTCTACTATACCTTCTGCCAACATTCAAGTTACCTCATCTTGTATATCCTTCAGGATCATTGGGGACATCTATCCTATGAGTTATACGATCGGTGGCTGGAAGTACCGCAGGAGGGTGCTTAATGATTCCGGCAACTAACGTGTCCAGATCGTGTCGCTCCTCACCCGTGATTTTCTTACGGTCGCAACACTGGTCTAACGGTGCCGGGTTTTCATCCCTCCGCTCCACTTGCAAACTTAGTATCTTCCTCGGTATAATGGAAAACTGTTTTCGGATAGTCCGCCCAATACCAGGCTCGTTTGCTACCGTCATGTAAGATTCCGTATTTATGGATGAAGTCTATTCCCAAGAATACTTGTTCCCCCATGCTCTGGATAATATGGATCTTCATCATTCGCGAAATGTGATCGATTTCGAAAGGAACCTAACAAGCAGCCTGGACCTGACAAACCGTTGCCGGTCTAAATCGCCTGATTCGGTGCCAACGTAGTGTGGCCTTGAAGCGCTCAACTATCACTAAGCCAATATCTCCCATCACTGTTCGGCATGCATCGCCGTCGATCAAAGCGAGGACTTTAGGGGTATTACTGATTCGGGCAGTCGTAAAGACCCCGTAAAGAGCTCTGTTGACCTTAAAAGGGCAAGTATCACTGGATTCTGTTTCTCTCTCACCCTTGTCCTTGTATTAAGAACACTGGTGTCTTCGATTTCTACGTTACGGGTTATCAGAACCTTGTTCGCTGCTATTGACGGTGTATCTATTGGGGCAATAATCGCTTTCTGCACTATTAATGGTTTCGTCGACTCAAGCCTATCTTGTTCCGGTTTGTGCCGGTCGTCCTGTGGGGTCAATCCGGGCCTGGAGGGAGAAGGGTTGACAACTACGATTTCTCACTTCTTCTGTTTCTCGAACAATTCCCAGACAGTTCGCACTCTTCAGTGGTCACTAAAGTGGGCATCGCGATCAACAATTCCTCGTCGCTTGAGGCCTCGCCCCAATCCCTGAGTATACCCATGACTCGCAGTGGCTTGCGGTTTAAACTCTCGTGGAGCTCTAGGCCCGAGGGCGTTTGTCTGCGCATAGTCCTCGTCTATTGGCCTTTCCTCCCAAACGCGGAAATATGTACCCTGCGACGAACATTTCGGTTCCCTGAGTTTTGCGCAGGATTGAAACTCTCGTGCCGATATGGTCTTGGAGGTTCTTGCCCTCCAATCCCTACGGAATAGGGTTGATACGTGGCTTCCCTGGGTTATACAGTAACCTGGAGGCCGCGTCTGTCATAATTTTCGATCTGCTCCTTATTTGCGCTAATCGCCCTTGTTCGACCTCTCTTTCCCTTGCTAAGGTTGGGTTCATATGGGGAAAAAGGCTCGAAGATTGGTATTGATGCTTGGTCCGATTTGTTCAGGGCCCCTCACGTTACCGTGGTATCAACTCGTGGTCTTCATTAGGAGAAAATGCACGTGCGTGTGGCTCCAAATAATTCGCTGAGTACCGACAGGCTTTCGGCGCGGTGGTATGGCCCCAGTCTTCCGCTTCGCGGCGTTGCGACTTAATATCTGGTGGAATATCCAGATTCCTTCTCTGCCAGCTGTCTTGCGTCTTGCGTGCCCAAGGTCCACTCGGACGTGGACCTTGGGGTCCCCCTTTACATGTCTCTATTGGGAGGTGATGTGTAGGTTGATGCAACACTCGAGGCCCCGCCTCCCCCCGCCCCAAACCAACGTCGGGGTTCATCGGGGATCGTTTCCAACATCGTAAACGGTTGGTGAAGTCTGATCCGGTCCCTTGTACGCTCTGGTTGCCCTCGCCCCTGAGGATCGTCGCCCCCTTGTACTATCTAAATAGTCAGGAGCTATTTAGATTTAGTACCTTATCTATTAATCGGAAGTTACTGTTAATACTGGATGGGGGACGGTACTGGTTTATTGTTATTATTATCAAACAGCATCGTTATTCTATCTGGTTAAACAATTTCTTCGAACCACGAGCCAGACTTCTATGTTGGGTGCCAGTTTGTCACGGGGTTTTTCAACTTTTAATTTTAGTTCTGGTAAAAAGCCGACCACCTGCCTTGGAGCTATCGGGCCAGGTCCTTTTTATCCGTTTGGCCCATTTTGGTTCTCGTTCATTTTAATAAAACCTCAGCTTTTCGCCACCAATTCGGTCTTCTGGTCTTAGCCGAAACTACCACCAAGCCTTGTATAGTACCAACTGACTTCTTTTCGTATGCTCTGTCGTCATTCCGCCACTTTCCGACGGGCCTTCTAGATTTCAAAATTGTGTCCTTTGATTGGTTTGAAGAAACCGAATAGGTCCAATGGTTGCGCCCGCCAATATGCCTCTCCGTACCTGCATCCGTCGTGCTGATTGGGTCCAATCCGCGGACTACAGAGACTCCCAATGGTCGGTAGAAAATGACCGCCCGTCAATGTGATGACCGGCCGGTGCTGCCTCTCGTAGCTCGAGCGCAGCCTCTGACCCAGCCGTTCGAACGAGGCCAGTAGAACATGGCCGCCCGCTCATCCCCGCCCGCCGCCTGGTTGCCCAGCAGCGTGGTGTTGCAGTATTGACTGCGTCTGACACAGCGATCGGTCTGGTGCTGCCTCTCGCCGCTGTTCATAGAATCATAATTTGTGAATTCCCCTTATGGTCACGATTTTGGCGGGAAATAGCAGACTGTCGATTTTCGGTGTTGTCTGCATGTTTTTTACGAACTGTCAGTTCCCTCATGCCCATACTGTGGACCCCTGTACGCATTGGACATAATCCTTGATGGAAAGTGGAGGCGTCGACCGGGTCAGCGTATATACGACTACGGACCAGAGCTCCAGGAGCAGATCCTCAAAATCCATTAGGCCTGTCATGGGAACGGCCTGCCCATGTCCCAGTCTAAGGTTTCCCGCGTTATCTCCGCATTTCCTAGTTACCTGTGAATTTCCGAGTACTGCACCCAATTTGATCTTTTTGTGTTGTCGACATGATACGATTTCATTTCCAAGAGCGCAACAATTTGACTTTTTGTTGTCAACGATACGAGTTTAACTTTTGTCAACGCATTTTTTTTACTTTTGTATTTCAGTTAAGTTGAACTATCAAACATGCACATGCAAAGTTATCTCAGTTTATATTTATAGAATATAAAGGCCATTCTTTGCCGGACCCCAAGCATTCAACGCCATATTACCAGGACATGTGATGTCACAAGCCTTACGTCGTGACAGACGACTATAAGTCCTAGAGAAATGGTCTGGTTAGCCAGCAGATTCAGCCATTGGATAAATTGGGCTTATTTAGGACGGAATAAAGTTGTTCCGGAAGTACTTCTGCCGGGTAAATCAACTCACGTATCGCTTCGTAAAATCCGATAACTCACTTATCGATCGTCGAACTCCAGAATGTCATAATTATGAATATTGTTTATTGTCATATATGCTGTTACCGAAATTGCCTATGATTGAGAGTTTTGATCGATTGTTATATAATTGTTTAATAATTTTATGTAAATCTGGTATTCATCGACCATGCCTCGATAACTGTGAAAGCGCCTTAATGCTAGTCTGTATACTCCAAGCATTCCATGATAGGTCAGTTTCGTTTTTGGCTCCCTAAAGAGTAGAGGTTATGTCATCCTTTTTGTTGCCGGACAATCGAATATACTTGGGCATTCCTTTTGATTTGGACTGAAAGCCTGATAGCCGCTTGAAACCACTAAAAGTTGTTTTGGCGATCTTGGCTAAGCTTAAGACGTTTTCTTATGCAGAAAGTAGTTTTATCGTCACCATTTCTTTTTAAGAACAAACACCTATTCGTTCGTGCCATTGTCATGAAGTAGGTATAATATGATGCGTAATTATGTACTTTTGTAGTGCAGATAGCTTACTGTTCAGAATATTTTATGTTGTTTCAGAAATGTTGATTGTAAAGGATGGGAATGTGTGAGGGGTAAAAATTGGCAAGTGGCACTTTCTACCCCAGAGTTTATATAACATTAGGCTATTTCGAAAGCAGCAATCGAAAATTTTCATCTGTATCAATTGTGAAAGAGGATGGATCTCCGCGAATTTATCTGGCTAATCTTCAGACCGTCGAGGGACTTAGATAGCAACGACTGCTTCCTAGTGTCATCCTAAGTATATATGTCGGTAAATATAATATAACTAGTCAATTATACATATTTCTAAGTCATCAATCTTACATAATAATATTTACAATTGTAAATTTGTATTTAATAACTCAAAGGTTTCTCAGTTATTATAACTGTGATATTTGTATTTATTATGTTCTAAAGCATATGTTGAGTCAAAGTAATCATGACTATATTGCATCAGTACCATTGAAAATTCTTCCAGATTTATATCTACGCTGCCACTTAAGCAACTATTGGATTCTACTTTACCCTATTTGTAATTACCTGATTTGGGCTCTGTTGGCTACTGATCATGTTATTTCCATCTCTATTATCTTTTCCTATGTGCTACCTTTCTCTCAGGTAACTTGCAACTTAAAACTAACCATCTTACATTTTCAATGGGTATCTTAAATATTAATCATGTTAATATTATAATGCTTATTGCTTTTTCCATTTTTACCTTTTTATGCGCCTTATTCCCTGTTTCCAATTGTAATCATGTGAACTGGATTTTGTTGGTTAATTTATTTCAAACACTTATATATTTAACCGTACTTGATCTTTACTTATCACTGTCGAAATGGAAACCTTAAATATCTGTTACGTTAACGCTCAATCTTTACCTGCCCATTACCACGAATTTAAACATCATTTTATCTCGTGTTCCTACCATATCATAGCCGTTTCTGAGACCTGGCTTACGCCTAACACTCGATCTAGCCTCGTAGCACTTGATAATTACACACTTTTCCGTAGAGATAGAGATGAGAGAAGAGGGGGCGGGGTCTGTCTCTACATTCATGACAGCTTAAGGGGTGTACAGGTGGGAAAGAGTCCGCCTGCCAATTATCCTATTGCTGAATACCTTTTTATCAAGGTGTCTTCTTCTCATGACACCATGTTGGTGGGTGTGATTTACAAACCTCCTAATGCTTCCTACTGTAGGGAACTTGAGACTGACATTTTTGACCTTATACCTAATTATAATAACATTAAACTTACTGGTGACCTAAACACAAATCTTAATGCCACCAACAATTTAACTAACTATTTAAAATCAGTAGTGTCCTCCGCCGGATTATCTATAGTTCCCTATAGTAACACGCACCACACCGATCATTCTAGTACATGGATTGACTTGATGATTGTTGATGATCTAGACAAGGTAATTTCTTCAACTCAGCACTCAATCTCATTCCTCTCAAACCACGACCTTATCAGCATTCAATATCAGTTCTCGTTTGATCCCTCCTCTAGTATATCTCCTCTGTCTATACGCAATCTCGCAAATATAAATGAAGCCGAATTTCTTGAGCATCTCTCTACTTATGATTGGAAAAGAATTTTTATTGAAAAGGATATAAATAGAAAGGTTATTTGTCTAACAACATTCTTAGCTTTAGCTTTTGACAAATTTTCGCCTCTGCATACTCTTAAAGCAAAAAAGAAGTCCACTCCTTGGATTAGATCTTGTATCAGAGACTTGATGAAAGAAAGAGAGAGAAAACGTAAATTGAGAAACTTAGTTCAAACCAAAATCAGGGATTCATATAATCAATATAATTACAATGCTATTAAAAACAGGAATAAAAACGAAAACATCTGGTTTCTCTTGAGACGCCTTGGACTTATTCCTCCAAAACACTTGGCTCCTGATAACATTCCCCCCCCCCCCTTGCAGATCTTTTAACAGCCTTCACCACAAAACCCACACTCCTTGCAAACAGCACTCCTTTCTCTTCCGTAATTCCCTTAACCTTTGATGGTACTAAATTATTCTTTTTTGAAATATCGCAAGAAACCCTAATTAAAAAACTCTTAGAGGTAAAATCAAATGCTCAAGGTTCTGATGGTATCTCAATTAAAATGATTCGCTTAGCTTTACCAGTGTTTTGTCCTATTCTCTTGCATATCTATAACGCATCGCTACAGGTGGGAATCTTCCCTGATACCTGGAAAGAGGCGATTATTCGCCCTATTCCTAAAATATCCAACCCTACCTCTCCCAAAGATTTCCGCCCAATATCCATCCTCTGTGCCTTGTCTAAACCTTTCGAACGCATTGTCCATCAGCAACATACTGCACATATTTAAACTAACAATTTAATTGACCCAATGCAATCTGGATTTCGTGCCAGACATAGTACTCTTACAGCTACACTTAAAATAACTTCTGACCTTAAACTGGCAATTGATAGAAGGGAAATAACTGTTGTTGTCCTTTTTGACTTTTCTAAGGCGTTTGATACAGTTAACCATAATTTACTGTTGACTAGGCTCAAATCACTTCACCTCTCAAATATGGCTGTTAAATGGTTTGAATCTTATCTTAGTAATCGTTCTGAAAGAGTAGAAATCAGCGATGGTAAGCGTTCTGATTGTGGGGAGGTCAAGAGTGGTGTCCCTCAGGGATCCACGCTTGCGCCCACTTTATTTAATATTTATACCTCTGAACTTGGTAGTGAACTTCGTCATTGCAAGTATCACAAATATGCTGACGACTTTAAGCTTTACCTTTCTGGGCCTATTGCCACTCTTAAGAGCTTACTTAAAAAGGTACAGGAGGATATTGATTTGGTGGTGCAGTGGGCCTTGACTAACGGTCTCACTCTTAACCCTGCTAAAACTAAGGCTATAATCACAGGACCTTCTTCCTCTCCTTCACTTGCAACAATTGCAACCTTGCCTCCTCTCTTGATCGATGGGCGTCTGATCATCTTTGTGGATTCTGTGAAAGATTTAGGCTATATCCTTAATCGCTCTCTTACTTGGAATGAACAATTTGCGGATATCTCGAGGAAAACCTTTAGAGTCCTCCAACAGCTTAACAGGAATAAAGAATCACTTCCTACTCCAATGCGCATCCTTCTAATTAAAAGCCTCATCCTTCCTTTCTTTGACTACGGCTGTATTGTATATGATGATGTCACAGATGAACTGAATGCGAAGCTTGAACGTACGCTTAATGCTTGCATTCGGTTCATCTATAACATCCCAAAAAGCAAACTAATTACCCAGTATAGAGAAAGAGCAGGAATTCTTAACGTTGCTAAAAGAAGACAATTCTTCATGGGTAACCTGCTTTATAGCCTATTCAGTAATGAAGCTCCACACTATCTTCTTAATCTCTTCCATTTTATTGACAAAGATCAACCAACACATTGCAAACTCCGTGAAAGGAAAACAGTACTAAAAATTCAGCCACACCGCACTTGTAAAATGCAAAGGTCTTTTGTTATTCGTGGTGCTCGCCTTTGGAACAAACTACCTATAAGCATTAGAAATGCACCTTCACAATTTCAATTTAGAAAACTCCTATTTGGTTACTTATTTAACATATCAACTCCTACCCTCGAAATTACGCATTGGTAACATGTAATCCTTGAGTTTAATACATGTATAAGCATGCACATGAATGTATTTACTTTTAAACATGGATATTTCCGTATGTACATTTAGAATATTACTGGTAATAGACCACATCCACTTATGTGTATCTTAATTTACTTCACTACTTCTGTTAATATCTATTTTTGATTTTAATCGTTATATCGATCACCATTACTTTTTAATTGTAATATGTATAATCTGTTCCTTATAGGGCTATCTAGCCCTAGGAACTTTTCATGAATAAATACAAAAATACCATTA
>CAKNWU010192303.1:0-13038 GCA_932072015.1 Andricus quercustozae | reverse complement strand
CCTGGCATAGATGAGATTCCAAATGAAGTCTGGAAATATGGGGGGACAGAATTAGAGGAATGGGCATGGTTAATGTTCAATAGATTATGGAGAGGAAAGGGGTGGCCAGAGTTATGGAGAGGTTAAAGAAAGAAGCTGAGGAAAAAAAGATAGTGCCTCCGAATCAGACAGGGTTTAGAAAAGGGATGGGGGTGATGGACAACATATATGTTCTCAACTATCTAGTAAATAAGAGGATTAAAAGGGTTAAAGGGGCAATGATAGCAATGTTCGTGAATTTAAAGGCGGCGTTTGACTGATTAGACCGAGGCGAGATAGAAAAAGTTATGGTGAAAAAGGGGCTACGAGAGGGATTAATAAAGAGAGTATCGGAAAGTTTTAGAGAGACAAAAAGCAAGGTAAAAGTAGGAGAGCAAGTAGGATATAGTTTCTGGTTGGTGAGAGGAGTGAGCCCACTTTTATTTAATATATTAATATCAGACTTGGAAGAAGAAATGTAGAGAAAAGGGTGGGGAGGAGTTAGGATAGGGATCGAAAAGATATATACACTGGCATACGTGGACGATATAGTGTTGATGGCAGAGGATGAAGAAGGGATGGCGGGCTTAATTACTGGCTTAGAGAAATACTTAGACGGGAAAAAGTTAAATTTAAATGTAGAAAAGACAAAGATAATGAGGTTTAGAAAAGGAGGGGGAAGAAAGAAAGAATGGACGGAGAGATGGAAGGGGAAAAAATTAGAAGATGTTAAAGAGTTTAAGTATCTGGGATATACATTGCAAACAAATGGAGATCATAGAGCTCATATAAGAGATAGGATAAAAAAAGCAGCAGGGGTAATGAAACAGATATGGGGAATAGGAAAAAGAATGTTAAAAAAAATTGGAGAAGGAGAATGTGGTTATTTGATACGCTGGTATGGTCAGTGTTAGGTTATGGAGCAGAGATATGGGGATGGAAAGAAAGGAAAAGGATTGAGAGTTTACAAGAAAGGTATATAAGATGGACGCTAGGGGTAGACTGGAGGACGCCGGGATATATGGTGACAGAAGAAGCGCAAAGGGAAACTTTAAGTACTAGAGCGGGAAAGAGGGCATGGAATTTTGAGAATAAGCTGTGGGAGGGACGGGGAGGGGAGTTAGCGAGAAAGTGTTTGATGAAGATAGAAGAAAGGAGAGGGTGGGCGATGGAATTACCGAGATGGGAAGAAGAAAGTAGGGAGTTCTTTAAGGCTAGAGATATAGAAGACAGGGCTGGAATAAACTATGAAGAAGTGGAGAAAAGGAAGAGGGAAAGACAATTAATAGAAAGATGGGGGATGATTGAGGGATCAAAATGTAATAAATGGTATAAGATGATAAAAAAGGAAGGAGTACCAAAGTATTTAGAAAAGGGATGGGGAGAGAAAAGGTGGACAAGAATAGCAAGGTTTAGATTGGGACACGAGGTGAGGGCAGGTATGTACTGGGAAAAGAAAGAGAACAGGAAGTGCAGAATCTGTGAATGGGAAGAGGAAACATGGGAGCATGTATGGGAAGGATGTAGGAGAGGAATGGAAGATAATGGAAGCTGGCAAGAGAATGTGTTAAAGATTCTAGGGGAGGATGGTTTGGGCGAAGAGTGGATGAAAGAGTTAGAGGGGGCTAGGGGAGCGAATGAAAAAGAATGAAGGAATGGAGGCAAAAAAAATGGTAAACTCGAGGTACAAGAGAAGTGAAAGAAAAAGGAAACGGAAGTCGCTTAAATTAGAAGCGTAAAGATTTGTAAGTAATGGTTATGTAATAGCGTAAGTAGATTAAGATGCGTTTGCGTTCTCGATCTCTCTCTCTCTCTCGCTTGCAAACTCGCTTTCGATCAATCGCTCACTCGTTCGCTAACACATCCCAAATTGCAATTGCGTCAAAAAATAGAAATAAGGATCTAGCCATAAGACTTTATGTAAATAGATGTAAATAACTGTAAATAGTAAGGATAATATTTTGTAATATAAAATATGTAGATGGAAGGATTGGAAGAAATAGAAGTCATGTAAACCCTCAGGGGACACATTATGACTTTCACAACTTTTTAAAAGAAAAAACTATCCAATCACTTGAAAAATAACAAATTTCATATCACAAGATATATAATGCAATTTAAAATTATTATATTATATATATTATATATTATAATTATAATTACTTGTTATACTACAGCGACTTTTTTGGCAAATTTGTTGTATATTAAGTCTTCAGAGTCCTACGTAGGCCGAGTGTACTACCACAACTAAGAGTTCATATGTAAAACAAATGAAGGTAACGAGATGAGCCGGGCTGAGCTATTCACGGCGCGAACCGGGCTGGGCTTGGGTTTAAAGTCCTTTTTTCACAAACGGGCTGTCAAAAAGCCCGACGAATTGAAGAAAAATTGGTTGAAGGTAGAATCTTCTTTTAAATCATCATTAATCCAAATTTCAGTATTCGCCTACAAAATTTTATTCTGCACTCAGAGAAAAGATTGAGTTGATTCGACAAAAACGCTTGTTCAACCTAATTTTTTTGTTGAAGCTTAACAATTTGGTCTGCGCAAAGAAACCTTTAGTTGTTTTTAAAAAGTACAACGAATTAATTTTCCGGTGGAGGTGGCGGAACGAACTATCCAGAATCAGCTCTTCAACTCTAGGCAGCTAGACTGGAAAAGCTGCTTTCTCAAAACGCGGATGCTATTCTCGGCACCCTAAAATTGCTTGTCGGTATGCATAAAATACAGCGAGACCTCAGAGGTAACTAAAGCCGCCTGTGGCCAAGCTGGGGCCGAAACGGCGGCTAGCCAACGAGATTGTTACTCCCTTCAGGGTCAGATGGGCCATGAAGTCTTTCAGTCCTTACAAGTCTCCTGGTCTGGATCGCATATACCCGGCCCGCTTACAAAGGGCTGGAGAGATCATCATAGGACCGCTCGTGAGACTTGCTGCGGCTAGTCTGACGCTGGGATATGTTCCAACGGCATGGAGAGGTCAACCTAATCGAAGGATAACTGAATCAGAAAGGTATCGCGATTGAAACCTTTATGGATATCGAAGGAGCCTTCAACTACACCTTCAGAGAGGTGATCAGGGCAGCCATGACTGCACATGGTGTGCCTATAGCAGTCGTGGAATGGACCTGCTACATGCTGGCCAACAGGAACCTAACAACGACCGTTGACTCGGGATATCCACAAGGAGACGTTTTATCGCCCCTGGTGTAATGCTTGGCATTGGATGAACTGCTTCATCTGCTCACGAGTCAGGGCTACCACGTTATAGGCTACGCGGACGATATATTGGTTATCGTGCACGGTCAGCATCTGGATGTGCTCTTTTCGAAGTAATGCAACAAGAACTGAGGATAGTGGATTCTTGGTGCAAGAAGACTGTATTATCGGTCAATCCGAGTAAGACAGACATGGTTGTATTCACCGGGCGTTATAAGTGGGGAACCACGAGTACACTGAAATTGGGAGTCGTCCTAGATAAGAAGCTGTGTTGGAACGAGAACCTAGAAAACAAGTGCAAAAATCTAGTAGCAACTCTATGGCTCTGTAGGAGAGCCATAGGAAAAAGCTTGGGCTTGAAGCCGGGTACACTTATGTGGATCTACACAGCAATCCTGCGACCCAGGCTAACCTATGCGGCGGTGGTCTAGTGGAGCAGGGCCGAACTGTCCACTGTGAAGTCTCGACTGGAAAGAATCAGGGGACTTATTATAAGGGGCGTCATTGGTGCTTCAAAGTCGACACTCACAATGGCATTAGGGGCACTTACAAGGTTGGAGCCCTTCCATCTCACAATCAAGGCCGTCGCTGCAAACATCAGAATGAGTGTAAATTTGATACTGGCAGCAGACGGGCCAAAACAATCCTGGTTTTAAAGCTAAACCTTAATCGAGAAAAAGAAATACTTAAGCTGGGAAGGAACGAAGTCAAAGTCCTAACAGAAGTGTATATAGTGGATGGAAATTTCGGATATCACAGACATAAGATAGGTTTCGCAGAAAGTCCCCTCAGTCGTCTGTGCGGAAGGGATTATGAGACAGCTATTCATATTCTTTGTCACTGTCCCGCGATTTCGGGGAAACGACTTACACTCACGGGCAGTAACTGCATCAGTGAGTCAGAAGTATCGGCCAATAGCGTGGCTGCGGTCCTCGCCGCATGGAGAGGGTTTTTTGGTCACGCTTAGGCTCACAAGGGGACGCTACGGGATCACCCAAGCGTCAGGTGTCTTATGGTCTCTGTCCAGGAAATAATAGCTCCGGCTCTTGCATTCAGCCAAGTTGCATTGGGGTAACTCCCCAATGCAACGAATTACACGGTTACGTCACCAGTATTGCGCAGTGCCACCCACAATAGGCCTCTCACGGATGGAGGCCAATGCTCCTTTGGGAGAGGCAATAGGACCGAACCGAGGCGACGACCAAGCAATGGCCCCTGATAAACGCGAGACCATCAATTTAAATGGTCGGACCAACTCAGAAGGGATATCCTTACGTATTGGCGAAGAAGCTCACCTGCGCGAAAAGGATTCATGCAGAGGTTACATGGCAGTTGGGTCAATATGAACCCGTATTATGCTCATAAAACGCTTTAGTATTTTTAGCATTTTCCTCCAGCGAGCATACCACCCGTTACAGCAAGACCATCTTCGCAGATATCAGATAATGCCAACATGAGTAGTAGGATATCTATGCACCAAAAAGTCTTTCTCGGGATGGACAAATTAGCTGAAGCTAATACTGCTCTCCCCGATTTGCTGCCCGAAGATGGTCACCTCTGGAATCTGAACTGCTTTTTTTTACGAGAAGTCGGTCTCCCCTGCTTAGCGACAATAGAAGTAACGATACTTCAGTACGCCTGAGTAAGACTCGCGAGCGTATTGCACAGCTTCAGTTTAAAATTGAAACGGCGAGAAAGCATGAATCAAATATTTAGTGTGTCATTCGCTACATAACATCAAATGGAAAATTCACTCCAAAAGTTAGGACACTTCCTCGAAACTTAAGGAAAGCAAATCACACGCTCAATAAGTGTAAACTGTTGACCATCAAGCAGAACTGGACGCAAAAATAAGATCTCTTTCAAACAGCGAAACAGCGCCTTGAAAGGCGAGTAAAGTGAATTCGAGAAAATTCTACCTTCTCTACTCATCCTTCCCGTCTGTTAAATAAAACGTCACGTGCTATTAAAAATCCGCCAAGCCGAGAGTCAATTGGGTGGAAGTATATGGAGATACTTATCAGCTAAATGAAGATGCTTCAGATACATCACTCTTTCGTAAATTTTGCGAAAGGCAGAAGTTACAACGTCCAAAGAAAGAGTGTCCACTAATTACTGCTACAAAAGTGAAGAAAGTTATCGCTAGAACTAAGAACTTTTCAGCAAGAGAGAGCAAGAGAGGGCTGGCGAGTTGCCGGGAGAACCTGTTAATAGACAGGTGTATTACCCAAGACTTGATCGGGTATCGACGCAATCTGTCCATGGCTTCTATTGAATACCGTATGGCATTCGAAAAAACGAACGATGAGCCACATATTAAGCTCTTTGAGTGCCTGGAGGTGTATTAAAAAATAGTGGGATACTTTTCTGCATCTCCCTCTTGCCTCTATCCATTGTGCTCCGAGGCAAAAGCTCTGGATACCTATGTGGCTCGCCGAACAGAAGAGAATATCAGATCAACTACCTTTTATACATGGATGACCTTAAACTCCTTCTTTCCCCGAAAAAGGACCTTCACATCCTTGTGGAGGCGGTAAATAGGCACTTTGAAGCAATTGGCATCAGCTTTGGACTGAAAAAGTGTGTCTGCGTCCACCTACACCAAGGAAGACTAGAAACTACACCATCGCGTAACGATCATGATGTTCAACTCATAGGCGGAAATACCATTCTACATCTTGGTAATGCAGAAACATATACATATCTGGGAATACCAGAAGCAGAAACCCAAAATGTTCGTGTATTAAAAACGGCCCATGAAAATACGTCTCTCCAAATTCTCAGAAAAACGTGGGCTTCCAAATTACCTGAAAAGAATAAGCTCCAGGCAACCAATATGCCGGCTGTTTCTCTACTGCTCTACACGTTTGTTGCAGTAAAATGAAATGTCGATGAGTTGAAGCAACTTGAGAGAAGCACACGAAAGATGATGACAATCCATCGTAGTCATCATCCTAGATATTCCGTACCTTGAATATACCTGCCTTGAGATAAAGAGGTGAAAAGACTTGCTAAGCTTGGAGTGTCTTCATCGAAGAACGGTTCCGGCTACATCCTGCTCAGTTCTGAATAGTGCAGATTCTCTTATGCGACTCGTACATCAACATGAAGTCGTTAATGTTGCGGCGTTTGTATACCGTGCCGCAGATAGGGCCGCATATGAGCTTGGCCTCCCATTTGATTTCAGCGACACTACGCATAGCCTAGCATCACTAACACCTTCCAGTGCTTAAAAGTCGTGTACAGGAAGCAAAACATACGCTTCTACTAAGAGAACATGTTGACAAGCCCCTTCATAATAAATTCTGCGGCATCATACGCAGAGAAGAGCTTTCGATGGGTCTGTCCAACATGTTTTTCAAGTCTGCTGGATTGAGATCGGAGACTGAGGGATTTCTTCGTGCCTGTCAAGACGGCGCGGCCTAATAAACACCTTAGTTTACCGCGAGCGCATAATTAATGTACCTGTAAGCGAGACCAAGTGCCGAGCGAGCAAGCAAGAAACAGAAACACTTGGACATGTTCTCAGTGTTCTATTATGTTGATCTATTGCCCGTCTTGCCATACGCCCAGGAGGATCTCGAGTCCGTTGTGAAGAATGACCAGTGTAAGATCTACTGGAATTTCTCATTCTCCACTACTCAACGTATCAGTGCTACGAGGCCTGATATTGTCCTCCAAGGTCTAAAGACCAAGATCATTTACGTGACTGAATTCTGGGCACCAGCCAATGGTAATATCGCGGCAAAGGAGGACGAAAAGCGGACGAAATATCAAAGACTTCTTTTCGAGCTGAGCGGGCTGTATCAAGGCTACAAATTCAATCTTAGAGTTCTCATAATCGGCTGCCTTGAAGGTATGAAAGCTTGATTTCTTAGCTAACTCAACAAGATTCCGACTTGCCGGCGTCAGGGTCATTCCACCGCGAACCGGATGCAAAAAGTTGTTCTTCTGGGATCACTTCATCTGGTCCGCCAACACTGTTCCTCATTAAATTATACAAAGTTTCGTAGCTCTAAAAAAGTATACAGAGGTGAAACCTTTATCTTCAACTGTCCCGTCTGCCGCGTAAAGTCATCCGCGCCTACAGAGTAGTCTTGCGTAAATTTCCCGCTCTTGCTTATAATCTAGGACAAAAGGAGCAGAAATGGATGATGTACACGATCCAGTTGCGTTGGGATTGGTTGCTTTCAGAAACCATGATTATAGCTTCCGAAGACTACAAATTCTCAATAATAATGATGTACTGACAACATGGCATACATTGACTAGAAGAAAGCGTTTCGGTCCGTACAACATGACCATTTGCTTAAAGTCTTAAAAATATACAACATTTTCCCACGTATAATTGACATCCTAAGTCGTGCGATGATGCTTTGAAGTGCAAGAATCAAGTATTATGATCATGGGCAACCAAGGACAACTAGATTAATAAGAATTACGACGGGTATATTTCAAGGAGACTCCTTCAGTACATTATGGTTCTGCTTAGCGTTGAACCCACTAAGCAATACAAAAAAAAAACATGTCTCATGGGTTCCGAACACATGATAACGAGGATGGTCATCAAGGGACCAATATTTTTTACATGGATGTTCTGAAACTATACGCTAGTTCGAACCGGAAACTGCAGCAAGTGATTGATGTCATAAAGCAGTTTTCCAATGATATCCACATGGAGTACGAACCAGATAAATGCAGAACAGTGCATTTAACCAGAGGAGAATAAGCGACCACAGAGCTAGAGAACGATTTTGAGAATGATATCGAGGCAATGGCTGGGGGGGAGTCACATAAATACCTAGGCATTCTCGAATCTAAGGGTATTCAGCATACGATAGTTAAGAAAAGCCTAAAAACTGCCTTCATTACAAGACTCAGATTGGTTCTGAAGAGTTCTCTAAACTCGGCAAACAGGCTGTGGTCACTAGTATAGGAAAACGCGATGCCACATACTCTGGTCCTGTTTTGCGGGCTCGTTAGATGGCTCTGTAGGTCTTTCCCCGCTGCACGTCGCTGAGGGGTCCATGTTTCATCTATCTCTCTTACTCCTTCGTTGTTTACCGAACGGTGTCAACTTTGTTATTTCCTGGGCCTAACCTATGAAGAAGTGTTCAAAGGCCGGTACGTACATCATTAAATCGTCTGTCCCGAATAATAAGTCTCTAACCAATTTTTCGTAAAACAGAGCGTATCAACTGTATTATGCTTCGCTAGCGTGTCGTATCTCCATTTAAAAATACATAGAGATACGACACTTCTAGCGAAGTAAAATATAGTTGATACACTCTGTATACGGGTATACGGAAAACTTTGTTAGTGACTTATTCTTCGGGTCAGTCGAAATATAGAAAATAAACGAACGTTATAGCCAGCGAATAAAGTGTATGTTCTCCTACAATGTACGTAGCGGCCCTCGAACACTTCGCAAAAATATTATTACAAGTTTCAAATAAAAACTGCTTTCAAACCACGTTTCAAACATACTTCCATCATCTTTGGTTTTTCCTTAAAACAGGTTTTTATTTAAAAAAAAAAAAAAAACAATAGAAAAACAAACAGAAATACATAAATAATTATTCAAGTTATTATTTATGTATTTCTATTTGTTTTTCTATTGTTTGTTTCAATTTATTAAGTTTTATAATTAGGTTATCTACAAATCATCTAGATATAACCTCAAGCATCTATTATCTTATCTTGAAAACCTGCGGGCTCGTTTGATGGCGCCACCGCCGAATATACGCGTGCACTTCTAAAGCATTGAGTGTCCACAGCCTGTCGGCAAACAAGATCAGGGCAATGAACACCTATGCCATCCAAGTCCTCGCGTACTCCTTTGGGCTCATCAAATGGTCGAACGATCAAACAGAATCATCCGCGTAGAAATGACGAAGCAGCGAATACGCCACGGCAATTCGGGTAGGGGCATTGTAGATGTCAGGAAACTGCGTGAGTCATAATTTATACAGTTGCCAAACTATGTTAACAGCAAGCGAGATTTTACGCTTTACAAAACCATCTGTAAAGCTGATCTTGACTACACGCCCTTGAATTTGTCCTCAGAGGAAGCCTTGTATATCAGGGCAAGAACCATAGAGGAATTACAAACGCAATAGAGACAAAAAGCCATCCACGGCCATCCATCGGCCTGTGTTACCGTAACCCACGGTGTACTAAGAGGGTTAAAGATTTCAAGTGAATTCACAGAGTTATATGAGATTATAAGTGGTCTAAAAAAATAGGCTCATTTACGGCTGATTTAATGCCCAAAATCCAAATTTAATGCTCTGCAATTTTTTGCAAAAAATGAATGACACTGCCAGCTTGACCTCAAGCTAGCAGTGCCACGTGCGGAAACGAGACAAGTTTTGTCTTTATCAAATTTATTTTAATACCATAATTAAGGGCTTATTTAGAGCTCTCGAAAGTAATCAAAAATAAATTTTTCAAAATCAACCCCTATCAACAAAAAACTACCCTCACTCAAAATAATGCAAATGACAGAAAACTAGCCATGCAATAATTACCCGCTAAATTAGGGCTCTCTATTTCCACTTTAAACCATTTTCAGAAATCATCCCATGTCATTCAAAAATCACCCCTGAACCGAAACCACACATTTTTTATCAGAAAAAGTGCGCCAAAAGTGTGTGCTATTGTTCACATATGCGAACCATATTTCTGAAAAAACATTTAATTAACCTTTAATTTACATTGAAAAAAGAAGAAGAAAAAGATAAAGAATGACAAATTCAAGTTGAACTTCGGCTTAAGCCCTAGGATTCTACAGGTGGATAATTTATAATGGCTGCAATAAACTTAACTTTGGTTTGGGTTCCTGAAGACTGGACTGTAACTGTCGGTGCGTCTTTCATTTTTCACCTGAATTGAGTCAATACTGACCTCCCTTCTCTACTAACCTATATAATATGACTGGGTACTCCTCCCACTTTAGCTATATACTATACAGTATACACTAGGATGGCCCTTGTTCATCAATTTACGAATTTAATTGTTCTCACCCCCCAGTTTTGTTCGAATGCCAGAACAAAAGCTCAAAATTTGAGGTAATCGCTAATATTTTGAAAGATACCTGAGACCATGAAGCTTCCCATTGATTTAACATAGGAAAAAGTCCGAATTCTTGTAAATCTAATATTCAATCGCGATGATTTGTCACCAACAATCCCGTATTTCAGTATCGTGTTCAGATTTTGTCAGAGAATAAGAATCAATTATAAATTTTAAGGATGAATGATTTGAAGCCCCTCTTATGGGTCCCCAAAGAATACCCCACAAGTGACAAATTTGAATTTTACGTAACATTGGGAATGATTAACAATAATCAAATAGTGTTATCAAAGATAAATTCTTGTTTATGTTTACAGTTTCTAAAATTATTGTTTGAATTTAAAATAACAATAATTAAAAACAATTTTCATCCAGAAATGTTTTTTGCAATTACTGTCATTTTAAATTCAAATAATAATTGTGGAAACTTTAAACCTTATAAATCTTTTTTTTCATTAAAGCTTTGATTTTTTGATTTTTATGAAATAAATCAATAATATTTTGAAAAAATCATTTATTTGTTTAAATTCAAGAATTTTCTAGTTCAGATATTTTATAATTTGGCAATTTTCAAATTCGGTAACATTATAAACTGTCGGGAATCTCACAGTGTAAGGAATTTTATTTTTCTGGATTTTTTAGTCATCCCAAATTTTCAACTTTTGGTCCACGTTTGAATTACAGTGAGGTGATAATTAATTTAAGTTAATGAACAATTGTTCAAACAATTTATTATTATTTTTAATGATATTCTCTTTGAATAATTTTTAGAAAGTTGAAGTTTTTCTGAAATTTTTCACTCTGTCTACTTTTGACTGAGAGTGTAATAATAATTAATGAAATTTAACAAAAATAATTTTATAAACAAATTATTATTGTTGCGGTTCTTTCTAAAAATTTTCCATTTTTGTCAGCTTTTTACTTAGAGTGAGGTAATAATTATTCCAATTTAACAAATATAATTCATTAAACAATTTATTATGTTAAATAATATTATCTTAGAGTTATGCTAGACAGTTGCGTTTTTTCTGAAATTTTCATTTTTTCATTAACATTTTAGTTCTTAGTACATACTTCAAGAAAAATGTGAATTTGTAATATATGATCCATAAAGAGAATTTGAGAAATATTTGAAACATCTGTTTTATTTCAGAAAAATATAAATACACAACAAGAAAGATTATTTTAAAAATTATTATCTCTTTTGTTTAATTATAAATATTTCAGAAAAAACCGCAACTTTCTAAATAGTATCTAGGAGAAGATAGTTATAAGCAATAATTATTCATTGTAATTATTTTTGTTAAATTTATTTGATTATTGCCTCGCTCTAGGGGTGTGTAAAAAAACTCGAAACTCGAAGTTCGAACGAGTCGAGTCGAGTCAAGGTGAGCTCGATCCGGTTTGAGCACTCGAATGACTTCGAGAACCCGAAACTTTCGGGTACTCAAATTTCTTCGAGAAACCCAAACTTTCGAACTATTCGAAATTTTCGAGAACTCGAATGGATTTGAGTACTTAAAACTTTCGAGTAGCTCATAACTGCTCGAGTACTCGAAACTTTCGAGTACTTGAAGTCGTTCGAGTTCTCGAAACTTTCGAATAACTCGAAAATTTCGAGAACTCGAAGTTTCGAGCATGCTTGAGCTCGACTCGACTCGAAAAAAGTCGGCTCGACTCGACTCGAAGTTTAGAGCTTTTTACACACCCTTACCTCGCTCTAATTGAAGAGTTGAAAATCAGTTGAAAAATTCGGAAAACCGCGACTTTTTAAATCTGAGCGGCTGATAATAAAAAGTGGAAATATCTTGAGGGTGAGTAAGAAGCAGCTATAGAAAAGTGCCTAAAAAAAGTGAATATAATTTCACGTCTGTAAAAAGCAGAAATAGAAGAGTGGCAGTAAAAAGTAGAGAACGGTACTCGGGCCGTAAGAAACAGGAATAGAAAAACTGGGCAGTAAAAAGTAGACATGGGCGTGTATTCGGCAGTTTTCGGTGAGTCGGCTCTGTTACGCGATGCGTTCGGCCAGCTTCGTCTAAAGCCGAGCTCGCCCGAGGCCCGACTGACTTCACAATTCGGTTTCATGGACTATTGGAAGCTTTTGTTGATTTTTGATTTCAAACATTGACACGATGTGATGAAGTCTTGAGATATTTAATGATTATGTTTTTCAGGAATTCTTATGGAATGCTTCAGACTATCCGATTCTACAGTCTCGTTTTTCATGATCTATGTTTTATTTTTCAATTTATTTTAAATATTGTTAAGTCAAAATAATAATAAATGATAATTATTTTTAATTTATTAAATTAATCAACATTTTTACTCTATACTTACATCTGATACTTACATTTTTTCCATGCTATTTTAGGCTATAATCACAATTTTGGGGATTTTAAGAGAAAAAAGCCAAGAAGTTATTATGCTTTCTTAATATATAAAAACTTTACAAAACCTCACCTTACCCGTCAACGTCTGAAAATACTTATGTCAACATTACAAAATTTAGTTTTTACAATTTTATTGCAATTGGAAATTAATTGTAAATAATTGTAATATAAATTTAACAAAACTTATTTTATAAAGAAATATCTCATGAGTTTAAAAGGACAAAAGAATTTCTTAAGTTATTTAAATTAAGATTGAAACTTAATCCATTTTTCCATGAATAACTTTCGCAAACTAAGCAAAAATTTATTCACAATCAAAAAATAAACTTTAATTCTTTCT
>CAKNWU010192267.1:0-11609 GCA_932072015.1 Andricus quercustozae | reverse complement strand
TCATCTGTTATTAAGATGTTTAAAAAAGAGCATGGAAGTGTCATCTTCGAAACTAAGGAACGTGCAGAGATGATTCTTGAAGCAAATTCCATATTTTTGGCTTCTGAAAATGTTGTATGTAGTTTCAATGAGAAAAAAGTTGCACTTAAATGTTTAAGACTTTTTTTATTCTTGGAAAAATACAAAGGGCTTTACGATAATCGAGGCCACCGCAAGCACAGCAGGGTACCTAGCGGGCGCTACTGCTGTATGTGAAACACGACCTCCTCTCACACTCAGGCAGTTACACAGTCCCTACACTGAGCGAAGAATTCCCGTGTAGTTCTGTTTTACACCCCAATAGTTCGGGTGGTGTCTATTTTTTTTGTTTCAGCCGAGGGATTGACGCACTTGCACTACTGAGACGTGCGATTACCCCAACCATTCGGGTGCTCACCCGAAACAGCAGCGGCCGAAGTGGTGGGGTGCCCTCCCGAATACTTGGGGAGTTTGCACGAATGATTCGGGAGATTGGAGTCGTCAACCGCTCTGGATGTTGCGCGTTGGAAGTTTGCGCATGTTCGCTAATGGCCGCAGCTGATGAACATCAGGGTCTTTCCGAATGTCACTGTTTCTAGGTTATGTCTATTTTATTGTTCATGTGCGAGATCTCAGTGGAATAAAGTGAAACTAGTTATCTGGTTTTTCTTTGGATAATCACTATACAAGGTAAGAGAAATATAAGACATTATTCTTTCTCTAGAATTATTTCTGTGAACCGGGATGCACGTTTTTATGGAAATTTTACATTTGATTTTTCGACTCATGTACAAGCAACGTTGTTTTGTAAAACCCTTGTCGTTCAGTCCCGTATTGTCCAGTCAAGTGCAAATATTAGAGAACACATTAATGGAAAAAATTCTATAAAAAGGCGATTTATTCGTCGTTGACTTTTAGGCTGGTAAAATCAGCACCAAAAACTTTAACATTTTCGTTTACTTCGGGTTACCAAAAAATCCCGGAGCTTTTTTCCATTGATTCACGATATTATATTTGATAAATGTTTTATTAATGTAATAGAAAGCATGATATAACATTTCATCGCATGAAATCGAAGAAATAAATATTAATTTACGAGATTTCACCTTTATTGTGAGAAGTATTAATTTGATATGAAAATGTATTGTATAATAATAAGCAATTATTTATGACATTGATTGTTTTGTATTTTAAAGAATAAATTAAAAAGAAAAACAGAGTTCCTTTTTCCATCCTGAATCATTTGAATTGTAAAAATGAATATTTTATTACTTTTTAAATTCATTTTTCTTGCTCCTTTTTTAAATTCGAGAATTTTTAACCATCGAGCAAATATTCTGAAAATCGCAATATTTTTGAAATTTAGGAATATGGAGTGTAATTTCAAAGTTTTTCGAAATATGCAGGTCTAATTCGAATTGCAAATTTTGATCAGTTTCGCCTGATTATTAAAAAGGGTTGAATTAAAAAAATTGTAAAAATTTGCGGATTTTTCAAAACTAGGCAATTTTCCAGGTATCCAATTACGTAGCAGCACGCAGATTTCCAAAATTGCAGATTTTAAACAATCCGCGAATTTTGACAATTTTGTGAATTTTTTTTTTTTAATAATTGGATCAAACTAAACTACATTTGTAATTCAAATTAGGCGTGCAGGGTTCGCAAAACTGTAAAATGACACTGCATTTGCAAATTTGAACAAATTTACGAATTTCACAAGAATTGCGAACTTTTTTTCGAACGTAAGATTCTTTTTAAATTTGCCTCATATTTCTAAATTTCAAGAATATTGCCATTTTCATAATATTTGGTTGATGGTTAAAAATTCTCGAATCCATAAAAGAAGCAATTAAAATGAATTTAAAAAGTAATAAAATATTCATTTTTACCATTCAAATGATTCATGATGGAAAAAGTAACTTTGTTTTTCTTTTTAATTTTTTGGTTAAAATACAATACAATCAATGTCATGAATATTTGATTATTATACAATACATTTTTATATCAAATTAATGCTTCTGACAATAAAGGTGAAATCTTGTAAATTAATATTTATTTCTTCGATTTCATGCGATTAAATGTTATATCATGCTTTCTATTGCATTAATAAAACGTTTATCAAATATAATATCGTGAATCAATGGAAGAAAGCTCCGGGATTTTTTGGTAACCCGAAATAAACGAAAATGTTAAAGTTTTTGGTGCTGATTTTACCAGCCTAAAAGTCAACGACAAATAAATCGCCTTTTTATAGAATTTTTTCCATTAATTTATTCTCTAATATTTGCACTTGACTGGACAATGCGGGACTGGACGACAAGGGTTTTACAAAACAACGTTGCTTGCACATGAGTCGAAAAATCAAATGTAAAATTGCAATAAAAACGTTCATCCCGGTAAACAAAAATAATTCTAGAGAAAGAATAATGTTTTATATTTCTCTTACCTTCGTTAATAATTATCCAAAGAAAATATTAGTTTCACTTTATTCCACTGACATCTCGCAGATGAACAATAAAATAGATATCTCCTAGAAAAAGTGACATTCGGAAAGAGCCTGATGTTCATCAGCTGCGGCTATTAGCGAACATGCGCAAACGTCGAACGCGCAACATCCAGTGCGGTTGACGACTCCAATCTCCCGAATCATTCGTGCAAACTCCCCAAGTATTCGGGCGGGCACCCCACCACTTCGGCCGCTGCTGTTTCGGGTGAGCACTCGAATGGTTGGGGTGATCGTACGTCTCAGTAGTGCAAGCGCGCCAATCCTTCGGTTGAAACAAAAAGAAAAGAGACACCACCCGAACTATTGGGGTGTAAACCCGAACTACACGGTAATTCTTCGCTCAGTGCAAGCTCTGATGTAAAAAAGGGATACTATTCACCGTACCGATAACTGTCAATATCTCTGAATGAATTAAAAGCCTGAAATATTTCACCTAAAAGTATTAAATATTTTAAAAGCAATTGCGATATAAAATATTGCAATTTTTTATTTGTTTACAGTTTGGTGACTAATAGTCAACAGGATTCTTACATTGTATGAAATATAATGAACTGTATATCAATTTGAATGAAATCCGTAACCACTCCGGTGATTAAGAGAGATCTGAATTTGAAAGAAACGCAATTTCAATTTTTTTTCCACCCAAATTTTTCGAAAAAACCATTAATGGTAATTTTTATAGGGATATGTTGAATCAGGCCCAACAGAGATTTCACGACAGCGGAACACTTGAAACAGCTTCAAACAACTTTGCTTGCCTGACTATGAGTGCTACAACTACGTTAAGAAAGCGCTTCTTCTCGCAATCAGTGAGGGGACCGATTCTTTCGGATTGATATCAAAGAAACTGAAAAATTAAAATCAAACATTTCTTTGGTCTAAACTACCTCAATTTTTGAATGCCTAATTATTTTTCGTTTAAAGTACATCTATATAGTCCTACGTTTGAATTAAAAAAAAATACCTCACATTTTTCTGAACCAGAATCATTTGAACTCAAAAAATTTATCAACTAAATTAGACATTTTTAAAGTAAAATAAATTCTGTTTGGAATGATGACAAAATTACAGGATTTTAAATTGTTGGGTATTCAAAATTTAAGAATTTAAACTTAAAGATTTTCATAGTTGAGCAATTTAATACCGAAAAGATCTTAATGTATAATTTAACAATTTTATATTTTAACGATTGTTGATTATTATTTAAACATTGAGCTAACACATATGTAACTCAGGCTCGAAACTGCGTTATAATATTTTTTCTCTTACTTATTATTCTTTACCATTATTGGAAGAGACGACCTTATACCACACAACTGCTTAACTTGATTAATTTTTTAAACCCTAAAATATTTTCATTTTGGCTTCGTCTTAATACCTGAGGTTTATACATGTAATCGCCGCCGCTATTTCGCTGAATACATATAGACTTAGTCTTTTTTTTTCTTATAAGGCGCTTATATGTCTTGTTATCATGTTACCCATTAAATGATCTAATTGGACCGCGGAGAATGGAATTGAAATTAATAAATAACAAATGATTATTTTTAGCTCTAAATTTTACCATTTTGCACAGAAAGTATCAACGAATTCCATATATTTTTTGAAGAATTTTGTCATTCATTTTTAGGGACTGACAGCCATTCAAACTTGAGTATTCAGAAATTATCATAAGTTTATGGTACTTTTTCACCTTTCACTCGCTATAAAATATCGGTCATAAACTCAAAAAATTTTTACTCTCTATCAGTAAAGGCAAAACCTTCACCTGCAACATGCATTTTGTCCCATACATTTAGAATTTTTTTATCGAGATTTTTACTAAAATCTGTACAAAAATCGAGGTATCTAAATTTTTAGGGCATATAGCAGGTACAGACAATACGCGCAGATATCTGCCGAATAAGTAATAATAGCTGTTATACCGACGGTTTAGAAATAGAACGATTCTGTGTCTTTTGCATGAGTTTTGTTTTCAGGCTAGAGTTTAATCGTATTAACTACATAGTAGAGTTAACATCCAAGCATTTGCCAACTATTTTCTTCGTTGCTCTTGTCCCGATGGCGAAGCCTCAGCTATTTTATAAATTTACTCTAGTATGGGCTTTGTTTAAGTTAAATTTTTATAACTACTTGATCGAATAATGTTTCATCCACACTGTTAGAAAAATCTGTACTGGATTTAGTATACATGTAATGGAAGCAAGAATGCACAACATGAAATTAAATTTAGTATACCAGTTTACAGTAAATTTAGTATATGCACATACTGAATTTGGTATGTACGTACATGAAATGTAGTATACGCGTATACTAAATTCAGTATACATGTATACGAAATTTAGTATACGCATGTACTGAATTCAGTATACGTGTTTCGTTTCGCGTGGGTTCCGTCTTCATCATCTGTAAACATGATCACATGAAAAATTAAATCAAAGAACAAAGTTTTAATTTTTAAATAATCTTATGGTTAAGCTACATTTACGTAAATAAATTGAACATACCTTTTAAAGAGAAGACTTTGCAGATCCTCGCAGAAAGAAGCCGCAACTTTTAGCATCACAAAGAACTCAAACAAGTTCCACCGGCCACGTTGCCCGACTCGCGTAAATCAAAACGCGCCTGCGCAACTGTATATAGTAAACACGTATATGAGTTTTAGTATACAGAAGCTATGAAATTCATATACGTGAAAGAAACTTACTGTACCTTGATAAAGTTATTATACATATCACTTCATAAAATAAATTTAGTATACGTAAGTATACTAAAATTACAAAGTGTAATTAATTTAGTAAACATATAGGAAATTTAATATGCCCGTGTATACTAAAATTGCAAAAATTTCTAACAGGGCATCAGTAGATCAAATTTCCATGCTGTAAGTATTTCAATTGTTTTCTGCATAGCTTTTTTCTTATAACGAAAATTTTAAACATTCATGTACATACCACCCTTTCTCTAATAAAGTAGAGTGGTCAAGCTTTGCTGTGTCCAACCCAGCATATGTCGTTAGGCGATTGTAGAGGAATAGGAGACCTGAAAATCGAGGGGCGAAAGCGTTTAGCTCTCTTGTTTAATATGGCTTTATTACATAGCAGGGAACGAGCTGCTCGGGAACATTATGTGGTGATAAAATGCACGATGTTGGAGTATACATTTTATTATATCTGCCAGGACTTGCATGTATGTATTATCGTTTTTGTACTTGTATAAATGTCCTCTGTGACACACCCTTCCAAAGTAACGTATCCGTTGGCTAAACACGGTTTTCAAGTTTTTCCTGTGCCTTTCTGCGTTTCAATTAAATTCAGTTGCCAACATTCCTAGTTAACCTGTCAAAATTTATCAGCAGGAAACATACTAAATGTAATTTCAGTTGATAACGTTTCTTCCGCTGAGGCCCCCTCTCCCTTTTACAATCGTAGTTTTTGACGCGACTCCTTCTCTTACCCTCAAATTGGTAACGTAGTTTATGGACGGCCCCTAGAGTCCACTACCGAGAAAGCGCTGGTTTTTCACATAACTAGCCTTACTCTTCATGCAGACACCTAATGGAACGAAATAATTTCTAATGCAATTTCTATTACGAGAGTTTACATTATATTAATTTCATGAATAGTCTACTTTGCGATAATGTTACTCTGAACTGATTAGTGAGCCATGACACCTCCTACCAATGGTCGAACTGCGGAGGGAGGTATCAAGCACTTTACCTTAAGCAAACTTTTATGAAGCTAAAATTAAAGTAAAGTTTTTTACGTTTCTTCCATACTTCCGGATCTCCGCCGTTTTTATGGTGTTCGTTCTGTAATATCAACCTTACGGGAGAACATGCGTCACCCCACCTCCATTTCTGTCTCATTTTTCAAGAATGGCGAATGACAGGATGGAAGGAGGATAACTGAAGGGGAGTAAGGAACGTGCAACGTATTTTCCGAGAAGTCGCATTCCTGGAAAATCGGCTTTGGTGGATTTGATTATGCATTGCCTCGTGCAGGTCAGATTTTTCGCCGTACACCGCGAGGAATATCGCCTAAAGGAAACGGAACGGGTGGCTGGTTTGGTTTGGTCTTTTGTACTCTCTCGCAAATCAACTTCGGTTCAAACAAAGTGCTACATAAATTTCGACCTTCGACGCGTGCAAACCGGAAAAATCGTCTAGCTTCACCTGCGTGTCGGATTTTAATAGGTCAGATCGTTGAAGACGAATCACAGTGGAAATTAATTGTCGCTCCACTTGCTTCTACTCGGGCATTCGATTTTTTGCGACGCATATTTCCACATCGTGAATTGAGGAATGTTTCTTCGCTTGGAAAAGTGCAAGTTTAAAATTGATGGGAAGCACTTTATATTGCTGAGGCAAAATTTTCCATATTCTCTATGGCCTGGAGTAAGAGAAACTCGGATCTTTATAAAATTGAATTAACATCCCGCGAAAAAGTAAAGACATGGAAAGTTTTGATCATTAGTCATTTAAATGTTATTATTCCAGGACTTCCGGTTGGTGCGCGAATGTGGGAATGCGTGTGGAAAAACTAAAGTTAGATTTTCGGTAGTTTTTTCGGAAGTTAGTACGATTCTGAAGCTAGAAAGCTGACCAAACGGTAGCTGTAAATCTGGAAATCCGAGGGAAGTGTTATCTAAAGTTGGGACTTAGTAGAAGCAGTGAATTTTTCTGGTTTTGTTGTGGGCATTGTGTGGTACAAACAGTGAGGTTATGGAAGAAAATGGAGATGGAAGTGGAGGTTCTGAAGAATACACCAAGGGGGCAGCACGAAACGGTCAGCCTGTTCTGGATGACAACAGTGACATACAGGGTGAGTTGGAGGAAACAGACTGGCAGTTGACAGCTGAGGGCACTGAAAAGGAGGGTCTAACGAAAGAAAAGAAAAGAAGGGGTAGACCGAAGAAAGAGGATAAAAACAAATTGGCGGATACCAAAAGTGCGGAAAAATGGACAAATTCATAATAAAGAATAATGAATTTGCCTTTCAGGTGCGTTTAAAAGAAGCGGCTTTTGGCAAAAGCAAAAAACTTAACAGAACCACAAATGGAACACCGACACGGTCTCATGGGGAGTACAACAATAGAAAAGTGAGTGGAAATTATTTAGGCGATGAAGAAGACAAAAGGGATCAAGACGGGGATGGAAGTGATCAGCTAAAATAAGTGAATTTAAAAGTGGGGGTAGAGGGTCTTAACAAGGAAGTGTTGGAGATAGGCGTTAACCCAGCAGTTTTTCCAAATATTATAAGTAGTGCCAGTGCAAACATTAATACTGTCAAGGATCAAGTTGAGGATATGTGCGACAGAAAGGAAGGAGTTACAGGACATTTTTTTTGGGAATTTTGGACACGTGGTGGAATAAAAAAGGAAAATTAGAGGTCGGGAAAGTGTAGGAAGAAGTAGGAAATGTGAAGAAACTTGTAGAGGAAGTCAGAGTCAGCGGGGACAAATGGAATGCTGCACTTATAATTATAGAAAAATTAATACAGAAGGAGGAAAAATGGAACAACGAAAAACAGTTATTGAACGAAGAAATAAGAAATAGAAAGAAAACTGTAAATGAACAGAAGGAAAAAATTTTGCGGCTCAAGTTGGCAGAAAATAGAGAAAATACAGGGCCGCATTAAACCAGCCGCAGAGAAAAGATTCCAGAACGTCCAGAAATTCCACAATCGCAAGTGCAAGAACGGAACAAGAGCCGGAACAACAAGAAGGAGCAGACAGTTGGATGGGAGGTTTTGAAGAATTCGAAAGGCTTGTTGAAGAAGATGGAAGTTCTAGTCAAAGTAAGGGTCGACCAGAATTACTCATTGTCGAAGAATTGAAGTGGGAACTAGAGGAGAGAAAAAAACGGAAGAACTTCATAAAGGTTAGAGGTTTCAGGGCAGTGGGGAAAAACCTGGACAAAGAAATACAGGGTGTAATAAGAGAAAGGGCGGGAGTCGACATTCGCATTAAAAAATTGAGAGTGATCGGAGGAGGAACCCTGGTGAAGTTTGACTCTTGGAATACTCAGAAAAGACTGATGGAGAGAAAGAAGAAATTTAAAGGAACAAAAATCATCATAGAAGATGACCTGACCGAAAGACAGACTGAAGTGCAGAGATGGATAGAGGGGCAAGTATGGGAAGCTAGAACGAAAGGGAAGCCGGCCTCCTCAAGCTACATACGATGACAAATAGAGGGTCAAACATTTGTTCGGGATGAATTGAAAGGAGTGACGGAGAAGCAGAATTTTCGTAGACCAACATATTAATGATCTACGAGTAATTGTATGGAACATTGCGGGAGTAACTAAGATATGGGACACATGGGATTTTTTAAAGAACTACGATTTGATAGTACTACAGGAGACTTGATTGGAGAAGAAGAGAGAAGAACACGTGTTAGCAAAATTAGATAAAAATTTGGTACGGTCAACGAGTGAAGGGGTTAATGTGTGTGAGTAGGACTACGGTTTAATTTTAAAAGGTGGGAAATTTGAATGCAATAAAAAGATGCTATACATTGCAACGGTTTATAATAATGTTGGAACTGCAAATGTGATAAGTATGTTGAATGTTATTGTAGAAGAAACTATGAGAGAAATGAAAAATATTATATTAGTAGGGGACTGGAATGCAAGGATAGGCGAGGAGCAAGGAAGGGTAGATGCGGATTAGAGTGAGCTAGATCAAAATTACTTTGAAATAAGGTCTTCTGAAGATCCGATTTTAAATGCAGAAGGAAAAAAATTGATTAATTTTTGTGAGGAGCACGGATTGCTAATATTGAATGAAAGGACGAAAGGAGACAGAGAGGGGAAACTAACGTATATCTGTGGAGCTGGGAGTTCGGTTCTGGACTACGTAATTACAAGAGACAACGGAGAAGGTAATGTGATTAAAGAATTGAAAATCGAAGCCAGAATAGAATCGGACCATCTACCAGTGACCTTTAAACTTGACATTCAGAGGGTAAAAGACAGGTTTGTTTTTCATAATAATAGAGATATCGAGCTAGGAGTAAGAATGATTTGGGAACAGGATAAGGAAGAGAAATTTGAAAAAGCTTTGGAACGTAATTGGGAGGAGCCTGAGGAAGGCACTGGCTGGGAGGATAGATGGAAAAGAATTATACAGAGCATTAAAAAAGTTGCATCAGAATTAAGAATGCTTAGGAAGATAGGAAACAACAAAAAAAGTTCTATTAGGAAGGGAAACAATAGTAACGGGTTGGAACAGGAAAGTAAACCTTTAAAACATAATGTCTGGAAAACTTTAAAGAAGTTCCTCAAAACTAAAAGCGATAGGGACAGGGAGGAATTCGTGAAGGAACGGAATAGTTTGAAAAAGTTATTTGCTGAAAAGAAACGAGAGAAAAGGGAAGAAAATTGGGGGAAAGAGGCAGAGAGTCAAAAAATGAGTGAGTTTTGGCTGGCAATAGGTCATTTTAGACCTAGGAAAAGAAAAAGGGGCAACAAGATCATAAAGGAGAGGTGGAAATCTCACTTTCAGAAGTTACTTGAGTCAGATAAAATTAGTGAAGCAGAGACCGGAACTCTTGATTTGTCGAGAGAAGAGGAGGTAGTTGAAGACCTTAGTAGAATAATGGAGGCAGGGAACGGTGAGAGTTTTCTAGAAGATGAGGAGGAAGAAGATGAACTAGATAGAGAAATAGATGCTTAGGAAGTAGCGCAATGCATAAAAAAGATGGGAAAGGGAAAAGAGCCAGGAGAGAACGGGCTGTCGGTAGAATTTCTACAAGGTTTACCTACATGTTGGTTTGAAGAAGTCCACAGATGCATAAATGGTATGTGGAAGGAAGGAAGGATAGGGAGATGTTGGGAAAAAGCCAGAAATCTTCCCTATATTCAATGGAGGAGATGAAGGTGATACCGGGAACTATAGGGGAATAGCACTTTTAGATGTGAGTTACAAGGTCTTGGTTAAATAATAGATGAAAGAATTAGAGGGTGGTTGGAGAAAAAAGGTCTATTTAAAGAAAGTCAGGCAGGCTTCAGAAAGGGTAGGGCAACAAGAGATCATATTTTTGCGCTGAACTCGATGATAAACAACAAGTTAAAAAGGGGAAGAGGAAAACTGTACGTAGCTTTTGTAGATTTTAAGAAAGCCTTTGATTTGATGAACAGAGACACTCTTTTTGTTAAATTGGAAAAGATTGGGATAAAGGGTAGAATGTTGATAATGGTCAAAACTATGTACAGGGAAACCAAAAATGAGGAAAACACGGATGAAGGTGTAACTGAGAGTTTTACGACCAACAGGGGGGTCACGCAAGGGTGTCCACTGAGCCAAACTCTTGTTAACTTGTAATTAGAAGATTTAGAGGAAGAGTGAGAAAGGAAAAAAGAAGGAGGTACATTAATAGGAAACACTAAGGTTTATGCATTGAAATTTGCTGACGATCTCAGTCTGGTAGCTGATTTTGCTGACAGTTTAACCGAAATGCTCAGTACTCTAGAAAGATATCTCACTAAAAATAAACTCCAAGTTAATGTAAATAAGACGAAAATCATGATATTTAGTAAAGGAGGGAGGAGAAAGAAAGGGGAAAAATGGAAAATATTTGGAGAAGAACTAGAAGTAGTGGATCGATATAAGTACTTGGGGTTTTGGTTTTCTACATCGGGGACTTTTAGTAAGCATCTGAGAACTTTAGCAGGAAAAGCACAGAAAGCTATCAACGCAGCATGGGGGGTGATGAAAAGGGCAAGAATAAATAATTTAGGAAAAATACTCCACTTGTTAGACACTTTGGCAAAGTCAGGGGCCCTATACGGGGTTGAAGTATGGGGATGTGAAAGGTCAGAGGTTATGGAAAAAGTGCAAGGTAGATATATAAAAATAATAATGGGGATAGAAAGAAACACGCCAAATTATACTTGGAGAATGGAAGCAGGGAGAAGAAGTCTAGAAATTGAGTCGAGAAGAAGGGCAAGTAGATACGTTTTAGAAATTGTGAGAATGGAGCGAGATAGTCTACCCAGGATTTGTTTAATGGAGGAATTAAGAGCGATTGATAATAATAACGCATCCAAATGGGGAGAAGTATTGAAAAAAGCGATGGCCGA
>CAKNWU010192224.1:0-12357 GCA_932072015.1 Andricus quercustozae | reverse complement strand
TTTTTCATATTGGTGAGTCATTCTGCACTGTTAACCAACAATTTTTTTCTTGATGGTTCAAAAGAAATAACCGTAAAATTATTGCGAGACATTCCGGACTGTTAAAAAAACAATTTTTCTTGAAATTTCAGCAGACATAATGCCTCAAATATGTTAATAATATTAATAGTAAATATATTTATCTTATTTTAATAACATTTGACTAATTTTTCTTCATAATTTGTCTTTTATTTAATAATTATGAATTGAAATCGAAACGCGCCACATTACCAAACAAGGTAAGACAACTTGGCGCAGATGCACTTTTTAGAAAACACATGAACTAACTGTTTTATTGAACTTCAATTAAATTATCTCCATGCATAGAGCATTGGTAAAATATTGGCCTAAACAAAATATATTTTATCAAAATATTTTACTTTATATTTGAATTTTAATCGTGCATTTTCATTCATGAGAGTGAAATGTAATTTCATTTGAACTGCCTAAACTTGCCTGTTAAGGATGCTACAGATATTAACAATAAGCGAAGATCTTAGTATTGTTCTAAATGCACCTTGACCATAAAAATGACAGCTCATGGCGTAGACACTCGTCTGAACCACCTGTTGGAGAAAACAACCCAGAGCATCTACAGCTACTTTGGAACCTGCTGTTGCAACTGCGATTCTCATGGCCAAATCAAAGGACAAGAAGTTGAATTTAATAAAATCTCTACTGAGCTTGATGCTTTTGAATCCAAGCAAATGGCCTTTGATCAATCTCTGGATGTACCAACCAAGGAAATAAAAGAGGACATCAAATAAAATTCCTCGCTCATAACTGTGTTGGAGGAAACTACATCTACGAATGTCACTGATATTATCGATCGTCAAGGCTCTGCGAAATCCATGGAAAGGGAGAATCAGCTGTTGAAAACCCAAGTATTGTCCTTGACTCAAAAGTGCCACATCCGGGAAAAACACTCTCTTAATACGACTATAGAGATCCAAGGCTTACCGGTCAAAGAATCGGAGGCTCTAACAACTCCCTTTGCCAAATAGCAGCGATCATGGAGGTGCCGTTCGAAACTTCAAATTGAACCAGAAATCAGTATGCACTAGCATAATCGAGAAATGAAAACAGAGGCGACTCTCTACTAAAGTGTTAGGATGTAGTAATGATCAGGCAGTTTTTATCAGAGAGTGTCTCACAAAAAAAAATTCGTTCATCTACAGCGCTGCCCTCAAACTTAGACAGGAGAAGAAGATCAAATACCTATGAAGTGCACCAAGAGTTTTTTCTGCTCACATCAATGACCTTGATATTTTTCGCTAAAATGAATTTGGCAGGATACCAGCGGAAGAAGACATCGCAGCTGGTTCATCACTTAGTATTTATTATTCTTTTTATTTATGTTTATGAATCATCTTTAATTTTTAGTCTGTTTAGTGAAGTTGATCTACAGATAGCATGTAGATCTGTACGTAGTATTGTTATTTGTTATATTTTTAGTAGCAGAATAACAGATCTGGCATATATGGACTTTCTATACAGTGCATGTTATTTTCCTAAAAGCTTAAGCTTCGGGCCCTGTTCAAATGCGATATTATACATCACATACATACTTATTTACTACATACAGCTTATCAGTTACTTGTCCGAAGTTGTCAAAAGACTCACTTGTGAAAACATTTTTCTTAAGATCATGAGCAAATTTTTTGTGATAATTAAATACAGGAGTATTATTGGCGATAGACCTTTTTATTAAGGAAGCCATGCTGCGCAAGCGCGAAAAATGTATAGCACTTCCGTGAGTTTGGTACCATTCCTGCCTGAGACGTATGTGACAATAATAAATATTAAAGAAAAAAAAATATGTCGAGAAATTAGAAGTTAAAACACTTCCCACGAAAAAAATGTCTGATTTACCAGGAGAAAATCCATTAAAAATAAAAAAGGTCGGTGCGGCCAAGAAGTACTGTTTTAGAAATTGTAAAAGTGACAGTCGGTACAAGTCGCACTTGGAATGTAACTATTATTTTATATCATTTCCAAAACCCTGTTTAATATTTCGAAAGGTTAATATTCCCGATGATGCACTTAAAATGCATATTAAAAATGAAATCATTTGCATTTACTTATGTATTTTGCAAGCTACATGAATTTCAAAACTGACAACCCACTTCTAATGGCAGCTATTACTTCATTTTCAACTGCATTTCTTTGAAAATGCTTCATCAACAAGTTGTTGCTTTTTCCTTTGGTACATTGTTTTCTGAACTTCGATCACTTTTTAAATGGCAAAAAGTGTTTTCGTCAAACTTTTTATATTGTAATTCAGCACCTCGAGCAGCTTTTTCATTCAATTTCACTATAAAATTTGATATCACAGTGTACATTTCAACGACAAATTCCTAAAACCTTTAAATCTCCGCTGAGTGTCATGGCGGCGCCTAATCTTCCGCTCCTAAATCAAAAGGTCTACTGGACTAAAATATGAAATATGGATATTTAATTTAACAACATATGAGTTTAATCTAAATAAGTAGTCAATTGAAACAAATTACGCCAACATTAATCAATATAATACGTATTCATTTCAGATGAATGGTTATGCATTCATCTTACATTAGTGAAATATTTCTTTGTTTAAAAGAAATAATTGTTTGGAATGGTCTCCTTCGCATTCTGCATTGACAGAAAAATTTCTTTCATCCAAATTATTTTTACTAATCACATAAAAGATTTCCTTTAACTTAGGAAATAAATATTTATGTAAACATAATATCTTATCAATCTAAAACATGCTTCATTAGTATAAATGCATTAACTCTTTGTATCAAATACATATTTTTTAACTTATATTTTAATCGTGAACCAAGACAAATCAATTTTCAACCGAATAGTTACATTTCTAACCAAAACTTTTAATTTAATTCTCGAAGAATTTAAAAACACATACAATTTTACACGTTTGGATTGGAAAAAAATTAAGAATATTTAAGTCTAAAATCATTATATTCGAACATAATGTAAAATTGAAATCAAACAATTCAGAATATTAAAATATAAAATTATTAGCATGTAAAAATTGCCTACGGCTATATTGGCACCATATATTGGCATCTATAAGAAATCCCGGAAATTTCAGTTGAAATTTAATTTTTTTAGGAGATTGTGAATTTTTTCTTGTCAGCATGATTCGACTCTATTAGAATTTCAGGGTTTCTTCATCAACAAAGAATGAAATAAGATAACAATTTGATTTGAACCATGCATATATAGCATAGCCTAAATTTAAAAAAAAATTAAATATAACGTCTTGAATATTTAAATTTTCGTTAAATCTTTGCAAAACCAACTCTATTTTAATACATAACATTATTTTTATCTTTCTAATAGATACACTTGCGAATTTATTTTGTCTAAAATTCGACTATACCGCATTTTTACAATTTCCAACACTTTTCTCGTATTTGTTTTAGAGTTTTTTTCTATTTTTTTTTTTAATTTGGCAGTGATTCTCTACCGCGCATAATAATTTGTTAAAATTGAAGATAAGTAATTTCAAAGTAGTATCTAATTTTTGAAAACTGTGAAAACATAAGTATCATGTTTATCAAATGATACCAGAAATCATGAGTACATAATAAAACTGTATCATTTCATATGACCTAATTTTTGGGAGCATCCATAAATCACGAAACTCTCAAGGAAATGGGGTGGGGGGCCATATAAAATTTCACGTACAATTACGTGAAACAAATTAGACAAAATAGAAAATCAGAGAAAAATGTTCTTTCAAACATCAATAACAGATTTGGCTCATTCAGAGATAGGTTTATTTAAAACATTTTTAACATTTTGTTTTGTAATTTATTTTTACAAATTATATACGATATTTTTGTTGAATTAATAAAAATATGTATTTATATTCAGTTTAAATAATTAATTACAAACATTGTATTTAATTGAATTAGTAAGTTAGATATAAGTACTCTCTAATACTAACCTATACAGTATAATAACAAAAACTGCATATTTTTGAACATGATCTAACTTTTTGAATTTTGATCTAATTGCAAAATTTCATGAGAAAAGTGTCAAAACATATTTTATATCTAGTAAAAATTTGGATTTATATTTTCTAATCTTTCAAAACAATTATTTTTTCTATTTGTTGAAAATTTTCAAAATGTTGAAAGGCACATCACTGTTTTAATTTTCATCAAAATAAAAAAGAATAGAAGGATAATTTGCAATCTTTTTATCATGTACCAGAAACTTTGACACAATTTTCTGAAACTCATGAACAAATGTTCTTGAAAATTTTTAAAATGCTCTAACTTTTTGAATTTAGACCTGAAGTTGAAAAAAATCCTTTTTATGCTGTGATGCATAATAATAATTAGATTGAGGCAGTAATGATTTAAATTTAACAAGGATAATTGTTTAAACGATTTGTTATTATTTATAATCATTTTTTCTTAGAACAATGCTATAAAGTTGCAGTTTTTTCTAAAATTTTCTTCTTATGGTCCACTTTTCAATTATAGTGAGGGAATAATTAATCCAAGTTAACAATAATATTTGTTAGAACAATTCATTATTATTTTTAATAATATTTTCTTTGAATAATGTTAGAAACTTGCTGTTTTTTTCTAAAATTTTCAACGTTTTGTCTACTTTTTGCTTACAGTGTGGTAATAGTTAATCAAATTTAATTAACATAATTGTTTAAACCAATTAATATTGTTTACAACTGTATTTTCCTGTAGTTATGCTACATACTTCCGTTTTTTTAAAATTATCTTTATGCCCACTTTCTACTTATTAAGGTAATAATTAATTAAATATGAAAAACATAATTGTTTAAACTATCTATTATGGTTTATAACTATCTTCGCTCAGAGTACTGCTAGAAAGTAGAGGATTTTTCTGAAATTTTTAGCTTTTTCTTGAATTTGTAGTTAGGGACAAATAATGAGTATTGATATTAATTTAAACAAGAAGGCTCTCAGTAACTACTTAATGTAAAATTTAAATTTATAATTATCCATATAGAAAATTTGAAGCAGATTTCAAATATCTGTTTTATTTCAGAAAAAATTATATTCACTAAAAAGGAAGATATTGTTTAAGGATAATTCTTTATTGTTTATTTATTATTTGTTTATAATAAAAAGCCAATGCAAAGTTAATTTTTTTTAGAAAAAACCGTAACTTTCTAGCATTTTTCAAAGAGAATAATATTAAAAGTCATAATAAATTATTTAAACCCTCATGTTTGTTGACGTGAATTATTTATTATCTTACTCTCGATGAAGAGTGAAGAAAAGGTGGGAAATTTAGAAACAACTAGAAATTTCCAGCATTATTCTAAGAGAATATTCTTATAAATAATAATAAATTATTTAACTACTTATCCACAATAAATAGAGTTGATTGTTGCCTCGATCTAATCGAAAAAATAAAAATAAGTTGAAAAATTTGGAAAAAACCGCGACTTTTCAACTCTATTCTGAGAAAAATTTCTAAATACAATAATAAATTGTTTATACAATTTATGTCAGCATCTAATTATCAGTATAAAGGAGTGTTTATGTATTGGAAATAATTTATTATATCTATATATATATAATTTTTTTTTAAAGAAAATGCATTTATTTTTTTGGCGGATTTGAAAAAATTTGGGGGCTATATGTATAAAAATGCAAGAAAAAAAAATGCCAATGCATTTATGGATCACCATCTTACACCATATATTGGAATCTATGTATCTGAGAAATCCAGAAAATTTCAATCTCAAAATTTTAATTTGTTTGGGAGATCGTGAATTTTTACTTTCATCACGATTCGACGATATTAGAAATTCAGGGTTACTTTGTCAGAAACATACGAAATAATGTAACAATTTTATTTGAACTATGATAATAGAGCCTAATTGATGGTATGTTTCACGTGCCTGCTGCGAGAAAAAAAATTACCTGGAATATTTTTTCATAACAATTTTCACCGATGCAACTATTTTACAACTATTATGCTCAAAATGACACGAATGTCACTATTTTTGCAAACTACTTGCTAATGCCACTACTTCTTCACATTGCGTTTGAAAATATATGCAAGCTTCTTCGCTAATTGGTTAAAATAACATATGTGTCATCTCAAAAATTGAAATTTCTAAAGCTTTCACAATTTTTAAAATTTCTTGAATTAAACTCTAGTTTGTATACTAAAAATTTAACAATGATTTGCTTTACAAGATGATTTTGACACTGTTCAAAATTAAACAATTGATATATTTCAACGCTAAACATTGAAATATTTCAATTCGGTAGGCTTAATAGTTAAACAAATGTAAACGTCCGATTGACACTTTATAAACTTTTTTCCATTTAAAAATAAGTTGAAATTTATAGATTCATAATTAAACGCTCTTATTAAATTTCAAATCGTATTCTAATATGGCTTACATATAAAATATTATATTTTTAACCCACTGTGTTTGGAATTTTTTAATTTAAAAACAAGAACATTTTTTAATATTTAGCAACATTTGACTGTTTATTTGAAATAAGCAATTATAAATCAAATACTTAAAACTAAACAATATAAAAGTGAAGTGTTTGAAATTGAAGGCCAGGAATCGTGAAAATTTCAATTTATAACATTAAATGTCCAAACCGTAATTGTTGCAATTAGAAATTTTTTAATTCGTAAGTGACAGTGTTGAATTTTGAATCATAAATAACAATTAAACAATTATTAATTCAAAATGACTTAAAACACAAACAATTTAACTTTTTACTTAAAAAATGTTCAGTTAAAGAAAATGTTTAATGTTTCTAACTTGAAATTGCTTAAAATGATATAGTTTTGAACATGCATACATGTGTTGATTTATTATTTAATTTAGAACATCGCAAATGATAGCAGGGACTTATACACTTAAACTAGAAATCTTTAAACTGTTCAATTTATACAAATTTACAATTTAAAATTTTGCAGTTTAACGACGTTTAAATTGAAATTTTTCAATTAAAAAGTGTTCAAAGCTTCCATTTTATACGTGTAAATTATTCAGCGTTTGGATAAAAAATGTATTGATTAAAAATTTGTATGGTTTAAATTTAAAAGTTAAAAGTACTAACTTTTAAAACTAAAGAGATATAGAAGATTTCAAGGAAGTTCACGCCATTTTAGGGATTCAAAGAATGAAAAAATGAATTAAAAGATTCTATAAGATAAAAAAAAATAAAAAAAAAAATTGGATACATTTTTAACCAAGAAGATTAATTTTCTACCGAAATAGAGACATTTTTAACAAAACACACGCATCGTAAATAAAAAAGTTGAATTTCGAACCAAAGGAGATGAGTTCCTCACCAAAAATATAATAGTAGACTTTTCAATTAAAAATAAAAAAAATTTCCAACCAAAAACATTTGGATTTTCTTGTTGGGTTTTTCTTATTAATTAAGTTCGCCTTTAAGCGAAAAACGAGAAAAGGGGGAATTTTTTCAAAACAGGGGGAAATAAGAATTCTTTAAAAAAGGGAAATAGGTGAAAGAGTGCAAAAGTCTGAAATATGAAAGAGATTTTCAAAATTATTAAGTAAATGTTGAACTGAACTATTGCAGGACTATCTTTTTATTATCTGAAAACATACTAAACTTTATGTAACGTAGTTTATAGACGGTCCCTAAACTACGATTGACCAAAAATCCAAAAAAACTACCAATAATATACGATTGGAAAAAATTCAAAAGACAAACTGAATTTTTTAAAGAATTTATTATTGTTTTAGCAATTTTCTCTTAGAATAGAGGTAGAATGTCGGGGTTTTTTCAAAAATCTTCCACCTTTTACCCAATTTTAAATTAGAGAGAGGTAATATTTCATTAATGTTAACAATCATAATTGTTTAAAAAATGTATTATTATTATTAATAATATTCTCTTAGAATAATGCTAGCAAATTGCACTTTAAAAAAAAAATTCCAATTTTTGTCCAATTTTCAGTTAGAGTGAGGTATATAATTAATTAAAGTGAACAAAATTATTTGTTTAAACCTTTTTTTGTTATTATTGATAATATTCAATTTAAATAATGCTAGAAAGTTGCTGCTTTTTCTTAAATTTACAACTATTTGTTTACTTTTCACATAGGGTAAGTTAATGATTAATTTAATTCAGCAAAAAAAATTATTTAAACAAATTATTAGTTTATATAACCATCTATTTTTTTATTAATGCAATATAGTTGTGGTTTCTTCTAAAATGTTGAACTTTTTACCAAATTTTCACTTAGTGAGGCAATAATTAATGCAAGTTAACAAACATGCCTTTTTAAATAATTGATTATTGTTTATAACTATACTCTTTTAGAGTAATGTTAGAAAGCTGCTTTTTTGCTGAAATATTTTTTTTTTCTGAATTTTTATTTGTGAACAAATAATAAGTGAACCTCAACAAGAATTATTTTTAAAATATTATTTCTCTTTTTTAGGTGAATTATTTTTGTTTTTTTTCCCAATGTTTAAAAAAATTAATTTAAACAAAAAAGCCATCTTACACAAGATAAAAAAATACAGAATGGAATAATTATATTGTAGGTGGGAGAACTAAGTGTGTAAATGACTTGCAAATTCAATCACAAAAAGTAGTTTATTGCAAAGCGTAAAAGAAAAATTTGGAATGGAACATATTTTTATATCAGCCCCCCTCAATGAAAATATATTCATGAAAAAGAAAGAGATTGTTTAAAATATGTTTCTCTTTAATGTTTATTTATCATTTGTTCATAATTAAAAAGGCAAAGCAAAGTTAAACATTTCAGGATAAACAGCAACCTTCTAGCACTTATCTATGAGAAAATAGTTATAAACAATAAAAAATTTTTTTAAAAACTATTTTTATTAGCTTGCATTAATTATTACCTAACTAAGTGAAAGTGGGCAAAAGATAACAATTTCAGAAAAAACGCAACTGTTTGGCATTAATATAGTTAAAGATAGTTATTAACAATAGGAATTTGTTTAAACTATTATTTTTGCTCAACTAAAATAATTATTAAGTCGCTCCAAGTGAAAAATAGACAAAAAGTTAAAAATTTAAGAAAAAACCGCAGCTTTTTATCATTAAGCAAAGAGAATATTATTAACAGTAATAATAAATTGTTTGAACAATTATTTTTGTTAACTTGAATTGATTATTACTTTATTCTAATTTAAAAATGGACAAAGCTTTAAAAAATTTAGGAAAAAAACCGCAACTATCTAGTATTAATATAGAAGAAGATAGCTATCGTCAATAACCAATCGTTTAAACAATTGTTTTTGCTATATTGAATAAAATATTAACTCACTTTAAGCGAAAACTGACCAAAAAGTTGAAAATTTCAGAAAAAACCGCAATTTCTATTATTATCCAAAGATAATATTATTAACAATAATAATATATTGTTTGAACTAATATGATTGTTAACATTAATGAACCGCTCTCTAATTGAAAATTGGACAAAAAGTGGGAAATTTGTGAAAAAAACCGCCACTTTCTATCTCCATTCTAAGAGAAAATTGCTAAAAACAATAATAAATGGAAACGGTCACTTTAGTCGACGCCTGAGAGTAGGCTACAGGAACTCGCAGGAAAAACCCGATACAGCGATAGCCATCCGACAGGCGAGAACAGTTCCGGGCAGCGGAGCCAGGAGGCGTAGAATCCGTTCTCCCGCGACCTACCTCAACCGGCGAGGGTATAAGAAGGGAGAAGAGATGCCAAGTAAGCAGTCCAGAGTGGACTACGGGGCGCTCAGGAAGGGTATAAGGTCCGTAATTTCTTCTATTCCGGGTACGCTGTACCAGGCTCCGAATATATCGTATTCATGGTGTGCCGCCTAGGCTCCTGTATCATTTTTTGCTTCTTTTTACTTGGACACACCATACCGCCACCAAGACTGTTCCTTTTATTTTTGAGAAATATTGTTTATTTGTTACTAACGCTGGGTACGCTGCTCCAGGCTCCAGATTTTCTTACTGGCATTATTTTCTGGTTACGCTGAACCAGGCTCCAGATACTCTTTTGTTAACCTTTTTATTTGTCTTGGGTACGCTGTTTTAGCCTCCAGACTTTTGACTTTTTTTGTTCTTATCCGGGCACGCTGTAACGTGGAGAAAGGTTACCTATCCTTTTCTGAATTCGAAATGGCTTACGCTCTACGAGGTGCCGTCAAAGTATTTCAAGTTTACAATTTTCCAAACGCGATACCACGACGAAAATTGTGAAGCCAGCGACCGCAGTATTATTGTTGTTACCGGGTCATTATAGATTTAGAGTCCACGCGGTACGACTAAGATTGTGCAACCGCGATATTAGGACGCTCTCTAGGTTATGAAACCGAGATTTACCGGGCTTATCAATGCGTGACATGTAGGCTTGTGAGACTAAATGAGACTGAATAATTATAACTACCGAGAGTGATAGCCTATAAGGAATCCTCGTTAGGATATGTTATAAAACTAGGATTATTCATGCGTCATACTACATTTTATGAAACAACATAAGACTGAATAGATTGTAACTACGACGACTGATAGTCTGTAAAGAATCATCGTTATAAAATTGACTTGAAACTGAATAAATATCAATTTATGGTTAAATTGTGTATACTTCAATCCATCTTCTCCTTTCTGGGTCTAAACTAATTTTACCAGCGCTTAGGGGTAGGTAGAAATAAAAACATAATAAAAAACAAACACTTTCAAAATTGTTAAAGCAATTTACTTCAACACCTATTTATCAGTAACCATTTTTCCACTTATATGGGGTTTTTTGGGACCCTATAAAACAGGCTTATGAAGGTGATATTTGAGAAGTAATATTTTATTCGTATTCTATGGCTAATTGTCAAGAGAAATGTTGAGTTTCATCTCGATTCAGCTAATATCGAGGATTCTGAATAAAATTTCTAAAAACGTTTTTTTTTTAATGGAAAATACGTGTCAAACTTCATGGGGCTTGCGCCACCTCTAAATAACATTGGTAAAAAATGGATTATTTTTGTGTGGATTCGAAAAAATTTCCAGGCGTCATTGTACAGATTTTTATTTTGTATGACTAATATGCGCTGTGAAATAAAAATGAGAAAGAAACTGACTCAAAATGATGAATTTCTCCTAGATTGTTAAAATCAACTTGCGAAGCTAATTTTTTAAGAATTGTAAGTAAATGAAAAAAGTTGTGATATTCATATTGAATTTACTGGAACTTTCTCGCTATAATAAATAAACTTTTGTAAATCATACACGACATTTGAAAAGATATGTATCATTGTTTAACCAATCATATGTGAAATCATTAGTACATAATAAGATTGTATCATTCCATGTGGCGTAAACATTCACGTTTTTAGGATGAATAGTCAAAATCTTGTAGATTTGATTATGAAAGAGCTGGAAAATGGTAGGGATTATTTATCCATCTCATCTTACTTTGCAAGACCAGAAAGTATAAATTCGAAATGAATGTCCTTCTTTTCGCAGTTCTTACTTAAAGATTTAATTAACAAATTTTTGTGACAATGAGAATTATGCTCACTATTTGCGCTTTGAGCGCATTTCCTTTTTCGGTACTTTCTTTGTAAGTATTATTACTCTCAATATTTGTCAACAATCTACAATTTTATTGCATTAATTATATATCTCCGTTGAGAACTATAGTTGATTTACCAATTAATGAAATATTTACAGGGTTCCCAAAAAATCAAAATTCCCTGAATTTCTTTGTCTTTTACCTGACCAATTTTTAATTTTTGCCTGACCTTTATACATTTTTCTTTCGAGTATAAAAACAACCTTACACCTAGGAGATCAATAATATTAATGCAAATTAATGAATTTTCGAATTTTCAACAAAATAAGTGAAGCGTCGACTAAAAAATATAAATTTTAACAATTGTTTTTAACAACCAGATGAATTTTCAATTAAGCACAATAATTTTCTACCAAAAAAGACGAATTTTTCAATAAAATAAATGAACTTTCAACCAGAAAGATAATATTTGAATTAAGAAGAATTTTTGATCAAAAAAGAAAAGATTTAATAAAATACATGAATTTTCAACAAACAGCTGAATCTGTATCAAGAAGGATGGCTCTTCGAACAAAAATTGAATAGTTGAATATTTCGTAAAAAAATAATAAGACGAATTTTCCACGAAACAGTTATTTTTTCAATATATGAAATTTCAAACAAAAAATACGAGTTTTAAACTAAATTGATCAATTTTTAACTAAACTGATGAACTTTGAAACAAAAAAATAAGTTTCAACCTAAGTGATCAATTTTCTACCAAAAAGTACAATTTTTAACA